>CAUYON010191392.1:0-19805 GCA_963573935.1 Arctocebus calabarensis
TCCGCCTCCGTCGTTGTGCCATTTTGTAGGAAATTGTGGCAATAATTCGGTTACCACCCTGTTGGGTTAGCTACTTCCCCCCCCCCCCCCCCCCCGATTTAGTTTTATTTTCTCAGGCTAACACTTCAGGGGAAAACATCATTTTAAAGCATTGCTTTGGATTTCTAATGTATTGCCTTTGCACTTACTGGCATTTCCCTTCAAACTCTTCTAGGGTAGACATGGGAGAGGAGGCATGGTCAACAGGGAGGGCGAAGGATGAAACCCAAAAGAAAAGATGTGAAACATGCTTATCCCTCTTGTTACGTAATGCGTTCTTTTCCCTCCAATTCGCTGGAAGCATTGAGAATTTGGCCCAGACTTTCTAGAGATTTTAGGCAAACGAATCTGCATCATTAGCGGTGAAGTCTTAGGATTCTAAAAGCAAAAGACTCAGTTGGTGTTCAAACAGAAGCTCGGGGACAAGGGAGTGGGATGTTCAGCTCTTGGCGATGAAATAAACTCTAAGTAGGAAGATGAGACATGGTGTTCCAAAAACGTATGATTCACAGGGGTCAAGAAAGGGAAGTTTCAAGGAATTGAGGAGGCTAAGCTGAGATATGGCAAGCTAGCCACCCACAGGAAGGAAGGTGGCCGCCTCCATGGGCTGCAGTCTGGCGTGTGGGAACAAGTCAAAGCGATGGCCAGTGCGAGAGTAAGCAGATATTCAGGCATGGAAAGGAGGCAGTGGCACAAAAATGAGGACAGTGCTACCCTGTGACACAGACCTCACTGCACTTGTTCACCAAGAGCAGAGCCCAAAGCAAGAGATATGAAATTGGCTTATGGCAGTCAAGTGATAATCGTACGTAGTGAGGGGCATTTAACCACCCAAAAGAAAAAAATATGCTCCCCTACGAGCAAGAATACCTACAACCCCCACCACAAAAGACACCATCATTGACAACAAACACAAAACACCTCATCGCGAGACTCGTGTTTTGCAGATTCTCTGATCTCTCCTCTCCCTCATTTCACCCAATCTATGTGTACTCAGCATCTGTATCTGAGCAGAAAGAATGAAATCAGAGAGGATGAGCTGAAGCCCTGAATAGGCCGTTTAAATTAGTTCCAAGGCACGGGTAATTGTCTAACTCTTCCCTTTGCTCAGCCTGTGTAAACACAGATTTAAATGATTGATCAAAGATATAACAGCCCCATAATGATCAAAAGAAAATTAGTGCAAGCTCAGAGAAATTGCATTATCTCAGGATTGAAGGAAAATAGGGTTTCAAGCCCCACTCCACGCTTTCCTCTCCTTTCTACGACCTACAAAGGGGTCACTACCTACTTAGGGGAAGAATAGAAAGTTCGAGTCTAATGACAGCCCAAAACTCAGAGATCATTTGATTGCTCAATCTCACCATAAAAATTCATATAAAAAGTCATTTAACTTCCTTAAGCCTCAGTTTTTTTATTCGCAAAGTTGGAAAATATCAACTACCTTGCAGCTTTATATCGAGGATTTAAGGATAAGATGTATATTAAAATACTACTGTAATGTTCACCGTAAGAGTCCCAATGACAAGTTTAATGGCAACATCAATGAATGAATATATGAATGAGTGATTGGACACGAGGATACAGTGACTAATTTTCTTCCACGGACGGCATAAGTCTGAGCTACCCTTCACCTTCATGGTACCACCACTATCTGACATTAGGTGATACAGTTCTTTATTTATATGTTGTCTGCCTCTCCCATTACATATAAATGTGACAGCAAATGTAGACAGCAAATTTGTCTGATTCATTGCAATATCCCCAGTGATCTGAACAAAGCTTAGTACTTAGTAAGCACTCAGTAAATATGTGTTACATAAATAAATGAATGGATAGATGGATGGATGGATGGATGGATGGATGGATGGATGGATGGATGGATGGATGGATGAGGCAGTCAGGTTTTGCACTCAGATGTGCCTGGCTCCAAAGTGTCTTTAACCGATAACTCTTCACAAATGAATGAACTCCGAAGGATGGAGGAAAGTTTCATTCAACACCATTTGGGTCTGGGGTATTTTTGGTAGGCAGCATAACGTCCCCTGAACATACCCATGTCCTCATTCCAAGAAACTGTGAATGTGTTACTTTAAATGGCAAAAGGGATTCTGCAGATGAGATTAAAGTAAGAACCTTGGGATGGAAAGATGATGCTGGGTTATTCCGTGGGCACAATTTATTTATGTGGATTCTCAAAAAAGTCTTGGAACTTTTCCAGGATGTGGTCAGAGAAAAAGATTTGACAACTGGAGCAGGGTCAGAGAGATGCAATGATGTTGGCTTCCAGTGCAGGGGAAGGAACCAAAAGCCAAGAGCCAAGGAATGCAGGTGACCCCCTGGAAACCAGAACTCTAGAAAGGAACATAGTCCTTCTGACACCCTGATTTTAGCTCCGTGAGACCCAAGTCAGACATCTGACCCACAGAACAGTAAGATAACATAACTGTGTTGCTTTAAACCCTTACATTTGCAGAAATTTGTTACACCAGCATAGAAAACTAACATAATGGTTCAGAGAACATTATCAGTTTAAAGAAATTAATTGCTTACTTGCTACCAGAATATGATCTTAGACATCATTAAAAAAAAACCTCTAACTCACATTTTACAAATTAATTACATTCAATAGCCTACAGAACCTTCTGAACAGCCCTCCAAACTTCATGCTAGAATTAAGCAATTTGAAACTTGTGACCATTAGCAAACATTTTTGGTCTTTTCCCCCCTCTACATGTGCTTCTAAGAAAACTTTGAAACCTCAGTAGATTTTCTTTGCTTTAGAAATGTGGGCTGGCTTCCACATACTATTCATTAAGCCATGAGTAGTACCATAGATATGCAGCCAGAGCCTTCCTCTGCCACTGTTTTCCACGCTGCCTTCTATAATTAGCAAAAAAAAAATTCATGCTTCCACCATTTCCTACCATATATATAACTTCCCAGTACAATAACTATTCCTGACCTGATGGGTCCCTGATGGTGTGATTATCAGAAGCCCACCGGCTTTATATTCTCCACTACAGAGACATCAGGCACGGCTGGCCGTGACGTTAATACTCCATGAGTCCACAGCTCCCAAGCAATGGACATTGCCGCAAAAAATTAACGTGCATCTGTTCATCAGTGCAGACGGCAGAGAGGGTGGGCTGTAATTTTAGCTTCTATCCCCCAAATAATGTTTGTTGTCGTGCTATAATCTTGGCAATCAGCGTAACAGATGAACATATCGTTCGTCTGAAATATTTGCTAAACATGATAGGACCTTGAAAACCACACCTCAGTGTGCGTGTGCGTGCACACTCATGTGTTTGAGGAAAGCACTCGCTAAATAAGGTAAGCTGGGGAACCCTGCTAGCTCATTAAAAATAAAGTGGATGCTTGGGTCCTATCCCCTTTTCTATCAATAACATTTAGTACATTTCTAACTTAAAAAATGAAGGCTTCAGACTGGTCCAGGAAAGCTATGCATCTACCTGGCCTTTAAAATATGAAACTTAATATACACGCAGTTTCTATCTAATGGCAATAAAAGCCAATTGGCCCAGTCAGCATTGGTTATGCTGCTCCTGAGATATTGTATTAGCTTGAGTGCTGTAAAATGCATTTGCTTATAAAACAGCCTCCACATTTTTAAGGTGGACACAGACGCTGGATTAACACTCAGGCAGGTCCCCACCAACATTGAACTAGGAAACATCTTTCTTTTCAGAGTCACGCCAAGGTGAAACTCACATTTGAGGTCATTGTTAGAGTAGAAGCTTTAAAACCATTTTGTGTCTCTCTTTACTTTCCTTGATGTTACATGTAGCCACAGAATTGATACTTTCATCATCAACAAACTCATTCATCAGCTGCTTATTGAGTTTCTAGGTTTGAAGGACAGGGCAGAACAAATGTTTGAGATTAACTGCTTTTGTTGAGTCCTCACCAAATAGGAGATACCAAAGTAATGTACTGTTCCAGATTGTGGTGAGTTCTAAATATGAAAACGTTGGGCAGAGGGATGAGGAGGTTATGATGGGGAAGTATAAGGACAGAGTAAAAATCTGAGCCTCTAGGGCCAAACATTCCAGGAAAAGGAGATAAGGGTGAGGTTTGCAGGACAAGGGTATATTCCAGGAGCAAGACCCACACAGCCAGAGAAGAGAGGGAGGAGAGTGGCAAAGATGAAGTCAGCGAGGATGGAGGAACTAAGGATATTCCTAGTTTTTAAACACACAGAGAGCCAAGCTTTCAACCGGGAGCAATACAGAGACTCCCAGAAAAAAAATATATAGGCATCGTAGCCTTTTTATTCTCCTCCCAAGACAGTAAGAATAGGAATTAGAAACTGTGTTTTATGATGTTTAACTTTTGGTCTTAAACACTTAGCTTTTGCATTTCATTTTCATTAATACGTGTGGCTATGTAATATGGCGTAAATACATGCGTGAGTGTCACACATGTGAGGATACTTGGGAGTGGTACGACATGCCTTAAAGAAACCCATGTCATCACCAAAACCCAAGTGTACATTTTTCAGTGTTCAGTGGATATTTTTCCTAAACTCAATTCCATTACTATATTTCACTGAATCTAAAATGCCACTGTTTATAAAATATATCATTTTTTCTATGGTCCTCTAAGAAAGATAAAAATACTTCTGATTAACTTATGCAATCAAACATCACAACTTTAGGGATGTTTTAAAATGTAAACACTTGTACACATATATTGCAGGACGAGTGAAATGCAGTACATTTCTCCCCGCTCCTGATCTACAGAATGATAAACTTCGACTTAATCTCGATGTACTGTGTGTGCAAACCTTACTCGTTAACCTTGACTCCACGCAAACCAGGGCACTTTATTTCCTTTTCCTCGGGGCTACTTGCTGAGACACAGGCAGCTTTTATTGCAGGGCATCCTTCAGTCTCAGAAGAAGTAATTGTGGAAGTAGCAATGGAGGTAGAAGTGAGCCTGGTAGTGACAGCATCTGTCATACGTCTATCAGTGGAGTGTGTGCTGCTGAACCTCTGCCCTTGGCTTTGTCTGACCTCACTACACACATAAATGTAACCCTGTGTGGGGAAGCCCAGCGACAAACAGCACGATAGGTAGGTTCCAGCTACTGCACAATCTCTGCTTTCTGTTTTTCAAACCTCTCTTCCTCAGCGTGCCAGTGCTGGGCTTGTACCGTAGGCACGTGGTGGTATCAGACAGTCCTGTGGAACTTTCCATCATAACAACCAATGTTCATTGTGGGCCTATGATCAGGCCTGCCTGTAAATACTTCAAGTGCATTCCAGCTGCAGAACTGCCCTAGCAGGTGGATCTAATGATTGTAATTCCCATTTACAGAGGAGGAAACTGAGGCACGGAGAGGTTAGCTAATTTGCCAACAGACAAACCCTCGAGGAAACGTGCACAGGCCCCCTCGGCATTGGGGTCAGCCTTTTTACACTTTTCTCAGCTGCTTCACACCAGCCGTTTTCTGAGAATCACACTATAGATCAGAAGATACACATGTCTCGATGGATAAAGATTCTCGGCTTGATCAAACCTTAGTCAGGCTCTTGGATGCACTCCCAGACCCTGTGCTCTTCCTTATAAAATCCAGTTGTAGCAAAGGACCCTGCTAATTAAGGTAAGAACTCTGCGCACTTCATACCTGAACATCCATTGGACTGGGCTCCTCATTCTCCACCATTCCCGGGGTGGTGTCCTTCGGCAGGACTCCTGTTTGTGTAGCCAGAATCCTTGGACACCCACTGTTTGCTCTTAGCCCTTTTGCATCCACTGATCCCCAACCTGCTCCTTGGTTGATCTCCATCAAGTCCCACCTGCCTGGGGTGTGTTTGGAACTAAGCCAGTTGCACCCTATCTTTTTCCCTATCATATTAGTCCTGAATAAAATCTGTTTTTACCCCTTAGTTGCTGTCGAGCTCTGGGTTCACTTGGACAACATCCACCAGGTCATTGTGTCTCATTTAGTGCAGGGATGAAAGCAGCTACACGTGTTCTAACAGCTCCGTCCCCTGTACCTAAGACCTCACAGGCAGCTACGTATGATGTCAGTATTCAAACTCGCTTTTCGCACAGCCTCAATGATTTTACTGGACTGATATGATGAGACATTTTAACTTCAAACCTGATGGTTTTAACCAGGACACTAATCAGGGAGAAACTGTCTTTTTGATGCTTTTTCTTTAAAATTCATCGCACGTCATGTAAAAAGCCAAGACATTCAAGCAGCCCGATCTAGCAGTGCACCCAGGTGAGAAACCTGTGAATGGAAAATCAGAGCGTGACGTGGGTTCTCACCGCCTCTGAACTGACCACACGCAGCACAGTGACAGGCCACCGAAGCTGTTCCTCCACACCCTCCCTCACTACAAGAAGAGGCTTCTTTTGAGCTCCTGACAGGGTGCAAAGTCTTTGCACCAATTCTTTTCTCAGAATGGCTGGGAAGGTGTTGTACTTAGAGGTTTTCCTGCTGTGATCTTCCAGAAAGGAAGATTACCCATGAATTAAAACGTGGGGAGCAACAATCTCAGAGCCTGTTTTCTGTATCGTCTAATCACCTAGGCAAACTAAACTAAACTAAAATAAAAACCCCATAAAAACTCTTATTTTGCTCTCTTCCCTTTCAGCTCCTCTCTGCCATGATTTCTATTACTGTAAGTCTGAACCTGCCTGAGCCTTAAGTGACGGAGCATTAACTTACCCAATAAGTTAAAAATAAAGGGACATGGCAAAAATCACAGAGACACCAGCGACCTCGGAGAGCCTAGCCATGCAGCCAGCAGCTCCTGGGACTGGCCCTGGAGGAAGCACTGGGACAGAAAGACCCTGGGACGTCTTAGTGCTCACAAAAGTTGTGCTCTTCACTAGCCATTTCCCATCACATCTGATGATTTTCAGTGTCTTTGAAACTAAAATTTTATTTTTCCCTAATATCTACTGGAACTCATTGAATGACACAAGTAATTTTCATTAGTTGATTAACTATTTGTTTAATCAATAGAGATAATCTATTTGAAAAGAGATTTTTTTTCTTGTAGAGATAGAGTCTCACTTTATTACCCTCTGTAGAGTGCTGTGGCGTCACAGCTCACAGCAACCTCCAGCTCTTGGGCTTAGGTGATTCTCTTGCCTCTGTCTCCCGAGTAGCTGGGACTACAGGTGCCCTCCACAATATCTGGCTATTTTTTTGTTGCAGTTTCGCCAGGGTCAGGTTTGAACCTGCCACCCTCCGTATATGGAGCTGGCGCCCTCGTCACTGAGCCATAGACACCGCCCTTGACAAGAGATTTGGAACCATTTCCTTCATCATCTCTTTCTACCTCCTCCACCTTCTTGTCGTCAATCATAACGTTTTTATTCTGACTCTATGGACCCTGAGTCAGCCATTTGGAGCTGGTTTTGAGTTCCAGTTCTGTTATTCATTCTCTGTAAGGTTCCTGAGAAGTTCTCTTCTCTGAGGGTCTGCTTCTTACACATAAAATAGGAATAGAAAAAAAAAAAAAAGGAGAGAAAAAAAAAGAGGAGAAAAAAGAAAAAAAATAGAAAAAATAGGAATAGAAATTCTGAATTTCTTGCTGTAATTAAATGAGATAATTTGCATGAAGCAAATATTGGAGTGCCTAGTACATCATAAACACCTAATCAATGTTAACTCTTATCATCACCTTTCCCTTTCATAAAATTAAAAGGAAGTTATATAAAATTAATTTCATAAAATTAAAAGGAAGCCAATCCCAGAATGCTAACTAACATCCTTATACAGTATGAGTTTTAGAATTTAAAACAAAAACTCTTAAAAACTATGCTGTTTCCTGGAAACATCCCAATAACCCAATTTTGCCAATGTGTGAATAAATGGCATCGGTCACCTCACAATTTAGAATTGGATGCTTTTCCTGGCTCTGTGCCATCTCTCTTTTCTCCCATACTATAGTCTCTGCTGGATGTTAACTCCGAAAAGGAAACTGTTTTATGGGGCCTGTGAGCCCGTCCAGATGCACAGAACACAGTCACAGGAATACACATATATTGCAGCTAGAGCAAGACCCCATCTCTAAAAATAGCCAGGGAATTGTGGCCGGCACCTGTAGTCCCAGCTACTCGGGAGGGTAAAGGGGGAGACTCGCTTGAGCCCAAGAGTTTGAGATTGCTGTGAGCTGTGATGCCACTGCACTCTACCAGGGGTGATAAAGTGAGACTGTGTCTCAAATATAGCCACAGAAGCAGGGCTTTGGGGCTGAGGTTGTGGCTTTTTCAGCCCCGAGGGGGAGGCTAAGGCTGGAAAGAGAGAGTCATTCTCCTTCAAGAGAAAGGAGACAGCTGGAGTGCCTCAGCCCCCCTTGTGAGGGGGGCCTCTGTCATTCCTCAGCTGTGTCCTTCTAGAGGAAGAGGCTGTGGAATCTGATGCAGCTGGGACCAGGACCTGGGGGTAGGGGCACAAGCAAACACACAGTCTCAGGGACAAATTAAGAGGAGGAAATATTTTGTAAAAAACAAAACCATCAATTATTCCTTTTCTGCCCACTCCCTAATTACTCTCCAGCTTCTGGAATGACGGTGCTTTGCTGGGTGGTGGAAGATTCCTCATGCTCCTGCGGCCATCAAAAGCTCCCTAAGTGCTGCATTTACCGAGGGAAGGCAGCTTCAAAGGTTTCATTTCCACTTAGAGTTTAAGCAGCTCTACAAAAGAGCATTGATTTTGGTTAAATTGATTTCATTCCTAGTTGGTTTGGATGGTGTATTCAAAAGATAGATCGTATCAGCATATGGGAGGCGGAGAGGGCAGAACCCCTCTCTTGAACGTGTGTGTGGTCCTAAGTATTTCCTTTACTCTGAGTTTGATGGGATTTGGCCCTTGAGGGAACTGAAAAGACCTTGTCACAGTACGGGCCAGGCGGGACAGGAGACTTAAACTACAATTTGGGTTATGTCAAAAGCATAAAATCAGCTTCTCTACATCGCTTCTCATTTTCTGTGCAGCAAATACCCATTTATCTTATTACTTTATAATAATACTGATTAGCAGGCCGAGCGCAGTGGCTCACTCCTATAATCCCAACATTTGGGAGACCCAGGTGGGTGGACGGCCTGAGCTCATAAGACGAGACCAGTCTGAGCTAGAGCAAGACCCCATCTCTAAAAATAGCCGGGGAATTGTGGCCAGCACCTGTGGTCCCAGATACTCGGGAGGCTGAGTGTAGAGAATCTTGAGGTTGCTGTGAGCCGTGACGCCACCGCACTCTACCAGGGGTGACAAAGTGAGACTGTCTCTAAAAAGATAAATGAATGAATGAATGAATAAATAAATAAATAAATAATAATGCTGATTAGCTATTGGTGCTAATTTAGCTATAATATATAATATCAGGCAGATGTCCCTAGTCCTAGCCAGTTATTAGGAACTCAAATTTGAGTCTGTGGGTTTGGAGTAGTAGCTATAGTGGAAAATGCCTGTGTGACTCTTTCAATCATGCAAACAGGCCTCTTTATGATCACTGTATATGACATACTGTGACATATATGAAATGTTTTTTAAATACATTGTCTGTGGTCTACCCCACTCCGATTAAATAGACTTATTTGAATGGTAGGACATAAGCATCTGTGTTTAAGATCCCCAGACCATTTTTTCCATATTTCTGGTTAGGAGGAGCACAGCTGCAAAGCATCATTCAAGCCATAGGTGAGTATTAAGCGTGTGATGTATGTACCGACTTCAACAGGACAGCATTTGCAAGCATGGAAGTCTCAAAAACTGCATTTCCAAAAAGGAAACCTCTGCTAAAAAATATTCAAGATTACACACGTGGATTTTACACCTATCAACACATGCCATCGCCTTGCAATTATTTATTCAAAGGAGAGGCAGCTGCTCATTTAAAAAAACGAGAGATAAAGAGACAACATTTCAAAACCACGTAAAGGGGTCTGATGGCTACAGGATTCATCACCGCGTCTTTCCCACTCGGAACATTTATCTACTTGCTTAGGCTCTGTTCAGATCAATATTAAAATCAGATTCATTCCCTAAGCCACCGACTGATGGTAATTGGGCAGAGATGAATTAAAGGCAGGTATCTGGGGCACTCAGTTTGAGATTAAAAACATATCCTAGTTCTATGGATTATACAGATACATGTGCACATTCCCCCATACACACCAAACACTCTTGTATGGTTTGAATAACGCTTTGCAGCAGAACTCTTTCTAACCAGAAATATGGAAAAAATGGTCTGAAGATCTTTCTTAAACACAGGTGCTTACGTCCTACCATGCAAGTAAGTCTATTTAATCGGAGTGGGGTAGGCCACAATGTATTTAAAATATAAATATATATTCCAGTTGATTATGATATGCACTGCTTCAACTACTAAAGATCAGGAAAGTGTCAGCTGTTCAGAAATTTGACAAGGGTCCTCCCATCTTACCCAAGATGAAAAAATGCTACCACTGGCCTGTGGCTCAAAGGACTAGGCGGGTTCAAACCCAGCCCTGGCCAAAAACTGCAAAAAAAAAAAAAATGCTACCACTCATTGACCCAATGGCTGACACCAACAATATCAAATTAATCCTTGATTCCTCACTTTCATCATCCCATGTAGATCACCCAGGGCTCCTGGCTCCATCTCCAGAACAATTTTCAATATGTCCTCTTTTTTTTTTTTTTTCATTTTGTTTTTGGTCCAAGCTGTCATCTCCCCACCTACCCTGCTGCTTTATTCCTGGATTTGAGCACAGCACCAGACACATAATATTTGCTCCATAGATAATTGTTGAAATGATGAAAAAGCAACCGAACAATGACAAAGTGTGTATTTTCAACGATTCATTGCACAAGACCCAGTATATGTAAAATTGCGTTAATATTAACAGATGTGATTTAACAAGAAGGTTGCTAATATAGTAAAGTACAGAACACGAGGCATGAATTAGAGTAGCTGGGAAAGGAAACAGCCCAAGTGAACGTTGGCCACCGCAAGTATCCAGGGATGTGGGTACCTACAGTCCTTTTCCTGTTTCACTCGTACTTAACAACAATCTGGGGAAAGGCCTGTGCCAGGGCTATACCAGCTTCACAGTCCACCCCAGGATATCTGGTGGCAAAACACCAATTATCACCTCCTCATCTGAGAAGCAGGAGATTGGATTTCTGGAGTGTCTCTGCGGCCCACTTGTGTTGTATTCAATTCTATTGCTTACGTAAAACACCCTCTCGCAAGGACAAAGGCGATGAAATCACTGCTTGGAATGAAACAAATTTGAATGTAATTAGAAAGATAATATGGTCAGGACTAAAGAGGAAGACTCTGCATAAGTAGTCATCTGAAATGAACAGGCACCCAAAAGGCACCCTGAAAAAGTAACTGCTATGACCACTGTGGAAGGGGGTGCTCCAGGGCTGAGGATGCTTCTTCTGGGTTATGCTACTAGTCCTGTCTTGTCAGCAGGCAGAGTTCAGGAGCTGGAGCTAAAGGCAGCTGGCAGGACCGACCCACCTCCAAGTGGGCAGAGGCAGCAAACAGGCCACAAGGAGTGAGAAATGAACACAAGTCTCATATTCAGACAGTCAAGGAGCATAGAAGGGTGGAATCCTCCCCCGTCCAACCACCAAGGTTGTGGGCTTGGCAGATATAAAGAAATGATGTGAGAAAATAAAGGAAGAAGGCAAAGAACCACGTGACGACTGAGGAAGGTTCTGGAAAGGTGGAGAGTAGTTCAATCTTTCAGCTCCCCTAAAGCTCACTTCCCACCTCCCCAATCAGGGATGGAAAGTAAGGCAAACTGGCTGGATGTCTCCAATTCAGTCCAAATGTTTATTGTTTGTTGTCCAGGACTCTAAATCGCTTGGAGGGAGCTGATTCTCTCAAGTTCTCCATTACCCCAATGGGGGCTTAGGAGAGAGCTTTGAACTGAGAAAAAAACCCTGGCAGTAATTAAATACAAAAGGCCTCCCTGCGCCTCGAGTTGGCAGCCTGCTCTAGCTGAGCAGAAGGGGGAAGATTTGATTTTAATCACACAGATTTCATATTTTATTTTGCTCATTAAAATTCCTGATAAGGATTTACTTCAGCATTCTGTGGCTCTCCCTGAATATTTGAAGAGGGTCTTTTTAAAATTTCTCCTTTTCACTGCAAATGTTGCCTGATCTCAGCCTGTTCTACGGTCTGAAGAGATTGCCTCCTCCCCATTGCTCAAACCCAAGGTGTGAGCCATTTCTGGAAGAAAGGGGAAAAAAAATAAAAAGAATTTGGGGATGGCACGCCACCACTTTGTAATTACAGACACACTGCCTCTGCTCAGCCGAAGTGAAAAAATCAATTATCTAAGAATGCAGGGTTGGAATCAAGATGAAGAAAAACTTTGCTGGCTGAAGTTATCTAGAACTTCTAAGAATGTGAAGAATAGGAATCCTGGGTCGGTATCAAATCACATTGCTTGGGAAGGGAAGGAAATTCTTTTTAGAAGGAACTGCTAAGAAGCCCGTAGGGCTCTGACTATGCCCCAAGCAGGCTGCCTCCCAACAGGTGTTGGGCAGGCTTCACTGTTCTGCTGTGGGTCAGAGTTTAATTGTCACCAACCAGGCCCAAATGAGAAAGGGGCTGGGATTGTTTTATTCTTCCACACAGTACCGCATGCCAACACTTTCTAGCCCAGAGAGAATAAAATTTTAGTTTAGTTATAGATTTATAAATACTTATTCATATATGAATTAGATCTATAATATTATAGATATATAGAACATATGTAGAATAGTGTGGGGTATTGTAGATGTAATTCTACATATGTATATTCTATATATAGTATCATTATATGCTCTCCATCTGCACCCCTCCACATCCTAGAATTTCTTTTTCTATGTCTCTGGTTAAGATTTGCAAGTATTATATTCTACATTCCAGATTCTTGAAACTCGACATGTGTCCTTTGGAGGAGGCCTGTCCTCCAGGGAGCTGGGAATGGTGCTGGCAGGGATGGGAGGGCAGGGCGTAATGAAGTGTCTCAGCGCTGCCCCCCCGGGTACCGTGCACCCTTCCTAGTCTGGGCTCTAGTATCAAAAGCCAGGTAAGTTCTCACTATGTTCTGCTTCAGATAAGCTGTGTTCTGACTTGGCCTAAACATATACCAATTTATTTTTTGCCCTCCATGTTCACCCATGTAAATATGAGATTGCCAGATTGCATTAGTTGGGTGGTGGGGGAGGGGATCATTCCCATTTCCACCTGTTTCAGTGAGCCAATTCTGCTCGGACACCTGTAAATGTAATTACTCCAATTGTTGCTAGCTTATTCACTCCAACAAGGAAGTGGAGACAATTTACCCTTTGTCATTTCATTCCAATACAACTCCACTCCCACTGAAATCATCTGAACACCAATCAAAATATAGAAAGAACCCCAAAATAGTGAGATTGCATATATGTGTATATAGGTGCATCAACTAGGGATATCGGGGATACTTCGAGCCATGTGCTTAGAAAAACAGATTATGTGATTGGATATTTTCTAAACCCTTGTATATGTAAACATGCATATTCTACTTTTAGTATACTAGAAATAGAAATTTTAATTCTATTGATAGGTAAGAAACGGTAAGGAGATTTTAAGATGTCTCAAGACCCTTTATTATTGGAAAATCTGATCAAGTTACTCTAGGCAGGGAGGAGGAATTTTTGCCAAGATATGCAACATGTTTTCCATGTACAAATGCTCAGAGGGAAGAAAACGAAGAATGAGAATATGAGAGAGACATGTCCTTAATCAACCTCTACAGAGCTCATCTGGGAAGAAAGCGGCCCCTTCTTTCCAGCATCACAGCCGCCTGTCCTGCTCTCTTCCTCAAACGTTTTCTGATTTTCGGTCTTTTGTGTGCTGCTGCTACTCCTTAAAGAACAAAATCTTGTCCATCACAATAGAATGGAAGGCCCTGCTCTTGTTGGAAGCCTGTGCACTCCCACTTCCTGCAATCTCTTTACTTAGCAGCAAATTTCCCTTCATTAAAATTAAGCCTCATTTCTTGCTCATCTTTTCCTGTTTCCCTCAGCAAAACTGAGTGTAATCGTGAACCTGCTTTTCTCGCTGCTTTATTTTCTTGTCACTTCATAACTAAATCCTCTTTCCCTCCAAAAACAATTAAGGGATTTATTCCACTCAATTTTTCCCCATCATTGTGTAGGAAAAAAGGGAAACAAAAAACGAGGGGTGTGGGTGTGTCTGCGTGTGTGTGTGTTGGCAGCTGCGGGGGTAAGAAGTGTTTTACTAAGTATCCAATATGTACTAGAAGGATCCATTTGGTGTATTTTGGCATGAGGGTTTTGCTCAGATTCTAGGATTACTGCTTATGCTCCAGTGTATTTATGCTAATTGCAGAGACAGCATGGCCCTATACGTGCATCCATCTGGAGTGGCAACTGCCCAAACTAATTCTCTAGGGTCAGACTCCTAGCTAGAAAAGTAACAGAAAAAAAAAAAAGTGCGATTAGCATTGGTTTCTCTGAAACAGGAGGACTCAGGCTCTGATAAATTCACCCCCACATACAGCTAGCCACCCATCTCTTTAGTTTATGCTGGTTTTCTTTTCTAACTCTTTCTTTGCCCTTTGGGCCAAAGAATACAAGGACCTCCATGGCCCTAAACTTTCACAGCTGTCAGTTCTCGGAGCAGTACTGAAGCCTCCCCTTCCCCCCAACAGGTAGAGGCAAAGCATGGCCATTCAACACTCTGCGACAGGATAGGCTGGAAAGCTGTTACCTGGAGGCCCAGAGAAGCAATCTACCAGGGACTGGATTCACATTCAGGGTCCTGACCTAACCGGCATGGGCCTCTTGCTTTACCCGTGAACATTGAGAAGACATTTCAATGAGCTATTTGAAGACAACGCTTCCAGAATATCATCTGAATATGGTAGCTTTTTAGCTATTCTTTAGCTCCCACTTAAGCTTTCTTAACTCCTGGGCATACTGACAATCTAGGCACTCCTTAAACTATGTTTAAAAACTGAAAACTAGTTAGGTGGCCTTGGGCAAGTTACATCTAAGCCTAATCTGTAAAATGGAATCATGATACTATAAACCTTGGGGTTCTGTTTTTGGAATAATTGATATGAGTACAATTAGAGTAAAATGCACAATTCCTGGCATACAGTAATATAATAATTTAAAACTGGCTTTATTATTATTGTATATACATATACATGAGAAAGGCATTAAATATTTACCATATACTGGGAAATTTACCAAGTATTGAAGACACAAAGGCAAGTAAGAAATGGCCTGTGGCCTAGACTAACTCACAATCTAGAAAATATTTGTATTCGTATAATTAAGAGTAGATTTTTTTCAATCCTCCCCCCTTTTTTACATGAGACAAGTGAAGTTTAAAGAGATTAATAAGATGGTTTAAAAGTTACAAAGCTAGGAGGAATGGGTGTAGTTCAGATTCCAACCCAAAGTCCAAAGAATTGAACCCAAGTTCAAGAATGTCCCTCTATTTCTTTTTCTATGCAATTAATGTAAACTGAGCATCCAGGAATAAAAGCAAAGGGGATTTGGTCACTCCTGGGCGTTTGTGTTGCCCTCTTAATATAGAAAGTTCAAGAAGAAGCAAGTGAGATGACAGGAGCAGAGACAGCCAGGACTGGCCTTATGCAAGCACAACTGAAATCATCACCTGCCATGCCCCAGTGACCCCTTACATTTCAAGGAAGGGTTGGCCACAGACTGTGGTTTGAGCTACCAGCACAGCATCCCCACCTGCTAGATGCTTACCAGAGCGGGTGCGAAAATCAGATGACATTGAGCAGAACTGTGCAGGCTCTTTGCCCAGGAGGACAGCTGTCCTTTCCAAAGAGAGCTCACAGGGGCTCAGAACCTGCACACATTAGTTACAGCCTTGTAAGTGGAGTAGTCCCCTCCCCATTCTAATTTTCAAGTACTAGGTTATTTTCTTAAAGAAAAAAAAATCAACTTTTAAAAAAGTATTACAATAGTTTCTACAATTTTTTAAGATTATTTTCCCCTCTTTTTAATCTTACATACTTCTTTATTTTTCAATTTTGTTATGTTTACCTTATGTGATGGGTTTAGCCTTTTGTCTTCATCTTTGATTCCTGTACTTCTTTGCTTTCTAAAGCCTTCTGTCTTGTGTTTATAAATTTCGTATGCAATACACAATTTTCTAACTATTAACTTTTACCTTTATTGTGACTTGTGCTGTGTTATTTTAAAATTCTACTTTATTTTTCTTTGTAATTTTAGCTTTTGTAAAGAAATAATCCCCTCTTCTCCTTCTGCCTTTCCATTATTATATAAGGAACATCTTTCCTTTCCTAGTTTCTTGAATTTTTTTCCATATTTGATTTATATCTGAAAAGCACAGCTATGGTGGTATTTTTTCATTGAAAAAAATTTCATCCACTAGATTTTTTTTTCAGATGTTAGGGTCCAGAACAAACAGACCAAGCTCTGAGCAGAGAGCTTCATAGTTGATGAACCCTGGTAAGGCTTAACTTGTGGGCTTCTGGGTCTCTCTGGGAGAGGTGGGAGGTTTATAAAGGCCACTTTTCTGCCAGTTTGGGGTGGCCGTTGAGTAGGGCATGAGAAGGAAGGGCAGGAGCAAGTCCTGTTGACAATGTGGCTCTCTCTGCTCTCACCTCCTTGTGGACCCCAACATCTGAAACAGATTAGACCAGTGGTTCTCAACCTTCCTAATGCTGCAACCCTTTAATACAGTTCCTCCTGTTATGGTGAACCCTAACCATAAAATTAGTCTCATTGCTACAGAATACAGCATGTGATGATCAAATCAAGGTAAATGAGATTACCACCACTCCAAACACTTATCACTTATTTGTGTTGAGAATATGACCAATCTTCTAGCAATTCTGAAATATCACCTATGTATATCATGTTAACTATAGTTGTTCTACTGTGCTATTCAACACTAGAACCTATTCCTTCTACGTAACCGTATTTTTGTACTATTAACCAACATCTCTGTTTTAACCTCTTCAAGATTCTAGTTTCCACCACTCTACTCTCTACCTCCATGAAATCAATTTTGAGCTCCCATATATGAGTGAAAACTTGCAGTATTTGTCTTTCTCTTCCTGGCTTATATCACTTAACATAATGTCTTCCAGTTCCATCTATGTTGCAGCAAATGGCAAGATTTCATTTTTTATGGCTGCATATAATATATATACACATACTGCAATATTATTCTATAATATTATATATACACACTGCAATATACTACAATATTATATTATACACACACACATTATCTTATCCATCATGGGTCAATGAACACTCAAATTGACTGTATGTCTTGACTATTGTGAACAGTCCTGCAATAAACACAGGAGTGTGGATATATTGCTTTGATTAACTGATTTCTTTTCTTCTGGACATATGTATATATATGATGGTGTGTGTGTGTGTGTATATATATATATATTTCCAGTAGTGAGATTTCTCTATGGGCTTTGTCTGAGCCTAACCCATGATGAAACTAGGGGCCCGGTCAGAAATGGAGTCAACATCATCATAGGAGTGGACTTTAGAACAAAGAAGGGAGACCTGCCTCATGGTCAAGGCAACCAGTCAAAGTTAGACTCCAAGCAAAAGCCGCTGATGGAGAATTCACAGAGAGCAGGGCAGGTGTCAGTAATCCTTCCTGTCTGAGAGCAGTATGGATCTTGGGGCCTAAAGGCCCAGCACCTATGAAATGTGGAAGCCAGGATCCAAATGAGTTTTTGGCAAACACTTTAATCTATTTGGGTCTCACAACATTTTTCCTAAAAATACAAAATAAGACAAATTCCAAGTAGCAGGATCAAGTGGCTAAGAATTTAGGATCTGGGATCAAGCACTTCTAGTTCAAGTTTATAAACTGATTATCTCTAAAACACGGTATCATTGCTTACGAGATGGAAAAGTCAATATTGAGTCTTTACCATGGGGCTGGAAAAGTTGAATGAGATAATAGAAAATTCCCAGCACCTGAAGTACTATAATAGAAATGCAGTAAATGGTAGCTTAAAAGAAAATAATTTTTGCAGCTTCAACTTTAGCATCTCGCTTGCTGTGAGCAGAACAAGATGAAAGGAAAGGGAGGTTGCTGTTACTGTCAAAGGTGCTAAGTCTGGTGCCGTTGCTCGTAGCATCTCTCTTTTCCTTACTTCCTTACACTCCCATTTGTTGTTAAAAGAATGAAGACTTTCTCCCCTTTTTTATGACACCCAAGGACTTCCTGCATACAGAGATATTTAACATTCTCCAGATGCCCAAGGCCAGGCTTCAGGTTAGCATAGCTACACCTGCATTTGGATCTGCAGACAAATTACTCCTTCATTATAGAACCAGTGAGAAGCATCCAATTTTTAAGGCTGTTAAATCTGCAAGGGCAACAGAGAACCAAATGCATGTATAATGAAGAATGGCCTCACATGGGCCCAGCATCTTATCTCAGAAGCAAAAGAGAAATACATACACACACACACCCTCATGCCCTACAAAGATATTTTGACAGTGAAACAGAGTACTCTATTTAGCTCTGATAAGCAAGACATGAAATGTCAATATATTTTACTTTTCCTAAGGCGAGGGATGCCAAGGAGTCAGGTACCATTGTGAAAATGTCTCTGAACATCTGTTGCTTGTACAGACCTCTCTGTAAGTCTCAGAGATACAAAGACTCATCTGGTCTCTCAAGACTCTCACCCACTGGCCCACGCACCCACAGCACTCAGCAGATGATGGACTTTGCAAGGCATCAGAAACAATCACCCAGTTGCCCGGGGAACCAAGGTTCACGCAGAAGCCACGCAGGTGCCGCCTCAGGCCATGGTGGCAACAGGGACAGCAAACTCAGTTACCCTCAACTTGTGACCCTCCTTGTGGGTCCCAGAGCTATTTGGGGAAATCAGAAACCACTTTAGCATATTTATCTCTGCTGTCGGAAGAAACCTTCCAAATGCCGTCATGATCCTCCGTTCTCACTCCTTCCCCCCTCCAGTCCCTTCTTACAGCAGACTTCATCCAAAATTCCATGTACAAGGGGTCTCTGAATTGAACCAAAGGAAGGATGCCCAGACTAGGTGTCAACCCAGGGTGAAATCTGGTACACAGAAAACCCAAAAAGTCACTTTAGAATTTTGCCAGTACAGAGCTTGGGTAAAAAGAACAGGATGTTAAAGCAATACAAGAAGATATACATCTCAGGGCTGCATTCTGACATCGCAGAGGCCCCCACAACATACCCCACCAGTCTTTACCAAACATTCACTGCCTGCCCACCGGTGCTGGGCGGGCCCTCAAGGAACCATTCAGTCTATGGAAGCTCTGACTCATCAATTTCAGGGGAAGAGGGCTTTGTTGCTTCCTCTCTTTTTCATCAGCTTAGCTTCTGTTTCTACAGAATCAAAAGATGACGGCCAGAGGAAAGGGAGTTTGTTTTCTCCCATTGAATGCAATTGCTTCAATGACAGCCTGTGAGTGCAGCAATCTCACAGGCCCCAGACATTTACTCATCTCAGAGGTGATATCGAAAACAGCACAGCAGGTTCTTACTTTCCACTGGCTCTCTTGCTGCAAAAGCCCCTGTTCTCATGTTCCTGGGCCCTGGAGACTAACGCAGGTAGGGGGCGCCATGCTGCAGACGAAAGGGAATGGATAGGGGTATTGCCAGTTCTTGGGCTCTAGTGCTCTGTCCTTGAACTTCATGTTAAATAGTTCAATGAAAATATTTCAGATTGTATAT
>CAUYON010191394.1:0-18240 GCA_963573935.1 Arctocebus calabarensis
CTGGTTGCATTTGTTGGGTAAAGTCCCTCTTACAATCGTGTTTTGCCCCCAAAAGGTGTGGCACACACCAAGACCCCACCCCCCTCGCTCCTTCCCTCTCTCTGCTCTTCCTTTCCCCACCCCGCCCTCATTCTTTCTCTCTCTGCATCCAAAGGTTTTTTTAAAGCCTTCTTTTCTTGCTTATAAAAGTTACTTGGGAGGTTGAGGCAAGATAATTGCCTAAACCCAGGAATTGGAGGTTGCTGTGAGCTGTGTGACGCCACAGCTCTCTACCAAGGGTGACAGAGTGAGACTCTGTCTCTACAAAAAAAAAAGTCATACACAGGCTTGGTGCCCGTAGCTCAGTGGTTAGGGCGCCGGCCACTAGCACTGGGGCTGGTGCGTTTGAACCCTGCCCAAGCCTGCTAAACAAAATAAACAAACAAACATAAAAATAGCCAGGTGTTGTGGCGGGCACCTGTAGTCCCAGCTACTAGGGGGGCTGAGGCAAGAGAATCGCTCGAGCCCAAGAGTTTGAGGTTGCTGTGAGCTGTGACACCATGGCACTCTACCAAGGGTGACATAATGAGACTTTGTCTCAAAACAAAAAGTCATACCCAGAGGCTGGCTGTGGTGGTTCACACCTGTAATCTAAGCGCTCTGAGACACTGAGGTGGGAGGACCACTTGGGCTCAGGAGTTCAAGACCAGCCTGAGCAAGAGTGAGACCCCATCTCTACTAAAGATAGAACAATTAGCCGGGTGTGATGGGCACTTGTACTCCCAGCTCCTTAGGAGGCTGAGGCAGGAGGATTACTTGAATCCAGGAGTTTGAGGTTGCTGTGAGCTAGGGCAACAAAGTGAGACTCTGTCTCAAAAATCATAACAATAATAATAATTTAAAAAATAAAGGGTGTGACTATTTGAAGGCTCTTCGTGCATGGATGTACTGTGACCATTGTTACCCCTTTTTCCCAGAGCTGGAAGCTCAAAGACGGAAAGGATATGTCATAGATCACACAGTTACACCAGGAGAAAAAGACAGGGCAAGATGCTCCCCGTTCTGTGGTCTAGGCACAACACAAAGAAAAGGTGTTTCCTTCCTGCACAGCGGCTAATATTGAAGAGCTGACAGGACAAACAGCCCGTGCCAGGGCTAATGCGGAACAAAGGCTGATGCTGGAAGGACAGCCTGGGGCTCAGGGCACCTGGGCTCTTCTGCTGAGTCTAATTCCTCAAGCAAGTCTCTTTGGCCTCAGTTTCAGTCCTGTGAGAAGAGTGGCTTGGACTGGGTCCAACACCTCCCCCTTCTGCTCAGAGATATCGCCCCTCCCTCCAAACCGAACCCAGAAACATTTCAGCCTCAGTTCTGCATAAAAAGATCAAGCATATTCATATGCTCCAGTTGAAGATAGTAACTGTTTGCTCTCTTGGCCTCCAAATTGATCCAGCTGGATCCCAAAAGCAGCAGGTTGGGGTTAATGACACAGCCAGCTGTAGAAAACAATGCCCCAAGCCGGAATCTGCCGGAGAGTGTTAGGAGAATGCAGTCCTTTCAGGTCAGATGGTGGGGAAACACTTCTCGTGCTGTGTCTGAGCGCCAGGCTCCACCGTCAGCTCTGTAAAGAGATCTCCTGCCTGCCCCAGTCCTGGGGACAGACACAGGGCATCAGTACCAGCAGTCCAGGGTGTCAATAAACTGCCTGTTCTTTGTGTGCACACCGGTGGCCATAGACAGCTGCCAGCACTGCCTTCTCAGGGTCCTCAGGGCACAGACACTGCTGTTCTTGGTTGTTTTTCCAAGTGACAGGAATGTGGGAAACTACATCAACAACTGTAAAATCCAAGCCAAAGGGACAGGTGGGGGCCGTAGCTTATCGGATGCTGACACTCAGCCTGCTACTTCTAGAATGCAGGGGTGAGTGCCTCCGTGCTGAGGGTAGGGCCGCGGTCCTGGGATCTGCGGGAAGCAGCTCGTCCCACACATCCGCATCTCTGTCTGGCCTCCAGAAGCAAGATGAGAATGAAAGGACACACATGCCACAACATTTTGAGCCTGCAAAAATGTTTGCCCCTCTGGTGGAAGATCTACCTCTCTCCCAGAAAGAGGAATGATGATTTCAGGGAAGAAATCCAGGAGGAGACAGGATGGTCTGTGTGAAAGTCTGTATGGCCAGTGTAGGGGGTGCCGGGACATGTCCCTGACAGAGAATGTCATTTCCTACCATATGGCATTCCTTCATATGGCATGTCATTTTATAAACAGAAACACATACACACAAAAGAGCACCATTTGCAAGAACATGTTCAAATAAAAAGATAAACACCTGAGCATGGTGGCGTAGGGGTAAAGAAAAAGAATGAAGTTAGAGCTGGGCAGTAATTCCCTTTGGCACATGAAAAAGGGAAGCCTTGCAGGGGTCAATTATGAGAACACACCATGAACTTGAGGTCCAACATTTTTCAAAGAAAGTCCATGAACTTGAGGGCCAACATTTTTCAAAGAAAGTACAGAAAAAGAGATAAAAGAATGGTTTTGAAGGCCCTTGAGTTTGTTTTTATAAAGGGAGGAGCTTCCCCACGTGGGACAGAGGTTTGGGCCACCTTCAGTTCTTAGTCCTAGGAGCACACTTGAGTCCAAAGGGGACCCTAGAAAAGACACTGAGTGCCTATCCCAGTTGGCAAGGGGCAAGCCAGGTTTTTGGGTTTAGACAGAGTCAGATATCTCATGAGTAGCCAGGGCTGAGAGGGCTGCCCTGACATATCCTTAATGTGACATCTGGGGTACCCTGGAGGATAGGTGGTCTTGCCAAGAGCTGGAGAGGCAGCAGTCAGAAGTGGAGGAAGGTGACTCAGACTGGGCACTGTTTTGGACGAGGAACCAGAGGGGAAACCAGACAGGAAGGAGGGGTGAGGATGTCCATTAAAGGGCTGGGAGTGGCCAGAATGGAGCTGAGATGCAAGGAACAGCAATGAAGGGCAAGGAACCAGGCCTCTCACTTCAAAGACCAATGAGAAAGCCAAGGCTCAGAGAGAAAATGACTTATCCTGAGATGCATCTGGAACACAGTTACCTAGCTCCATTGGGTTGCCAGGTTCCAACGTCCTACACAACCTCTCTGCTTTGCCTGATGGGCATATCCTGTCCTCCCGGTCTGACAGGTGCCCATCTCTGGGGCAGGGGAGAAGTCACCTAGAGGGAGTTGGCAAATGATTTGAGCTTCCTGAGAAAAAAATGAATTAAAGATGAGTTTAGATAGGAATCTGATTAGTTATTATTGCCTATTCCTTTCCCTTTCTCAGGTAAATGTTTTCATCCATGGCAAACTTTTATTGTCCTCTGAATTCAGGTCTTTTCTTCTTAATCCTTTAATTCTGAAAGCTCACTTGTTTGTTGTTCTTTCACTGTTGCCAGCCAGGCTTGGTGATTGTCTTAAGAAAGTTCTCCAGTTTCCTGCTGCTGTGACAATCTGTTTGGCCACCCTGCTGAGAAGTTAGGGTCTGAGCGGGGTGGCCAAGAGCATTTCATTTCAGCCAGAATGCATGGAGTGCCCGTGTGCCCACTAGGCTAAATGTTCACATTTGCCCAATTTTTACAGGCAAGAAAAGCAAGCCAAAGCGAGGTTATGTAAATTTCAAGTTATAAGCAAGCTCTTATAGGGAGTTGGGTCTTACTCACATGTGCCTTTCTGCATCCCAGCCCAGTGACAGCACATGATAGAGACTCCTCACACGCTCACCAAGCTGAAGGGAGGGACTGAGCTGAGATCTGCCCAGCCTTTTGGCTCCCAGCCTGGTCTTGGCTCCACTGGGCATAAGTTGACCCAGCTTCTACAGGTCACTCGGGACATGCCACAGCAACACGGGTACTGGCCAGGTCTGTATGTAAACCCTGACTTGCATGGTGCAAATTACACAACAGGAGCTCGATCAGCCCACCCTGGTGACCCTTACAGCTCTGTTCCTGGTTCCCTTGGCCCTGATTGTCAACTTTTTGTCCAGATACATACAATGATAATATTGGCAAAGAGCTTGACACCAGGGTGAGTAATAGCAAGCATTTCAGAAGAAACCCCAGACTTTCAGGGCTGGGAGGGAAGTAAAAGTCATCCAGTTTTAATGTCCACTCTCCTCCCTCCCTCCTCACCCCAAACTCATACACATGTGCGACTTCTCTGCCCTCAAACACACACACACTCTCCTATTCATTTTTGGACCTGCAGGTACATTTCCAGTTCATTAACATTTACTGATTGATTAATGCTAACGTAGAGAGGCTACTCAGAGAGGTCATATGCAGGTGCTTTTGGCAGCCCAGCTAAGGATCTAGTGGATAACCAACGTTAATCACTAGGCCATGTGGGTGGAGATACTTCTATACAATATGCTATGAGAAAGTTCTGAACAAATGTTATTGGAGCTCAAGGAGAGAGTGATTGTTAATAATGGGGACATCAGGGAAGGCTTTATTAACAAGGTGGCAATAGGATGGGCCTTAAAGAATGAGGAATGTCTAGTTTACCTGTGGATATAATGAGGAGTGAATCTAAACAAGCTATGACATGACCGCAGCCATGAAGGACACCAGGCTCACTGTAGCCAACCAGAGAGATCCATTCCATGGTGACACTAACTCATTGTAGCCAACCAGAGAGATCTATTCCATGGCTGACACCAGGCTTGCTGGAGCCAACCGGAGAAACTCATTCCCCAAGAAGCCCCACGGTGCCCAGTAGGTTCTCAGTGACTGGCTGAGTTTTCAGTAGCCATTGGATGTTGTTTTCTTGCTTCAGGGATCTTGAACAAGACACTGAGCTCTCTGGCCAATTTCCCCATTTATCAGGGAAGGGCAGAAGACAGGGAAGATGCTGGGGCAAGTGCAAGAGGGACTAGATGGTGCTTTGCAGGTTGGGGGAGATTTTGGCTTTGTTGCTATCACTTGCTCTCTGTAGGGCCTCTAGCTGGCAACTTAGTCTCACTGAGTCTTAGTTTCTTCATCTATAAAGAGAGATGGCAATTTCTGAACCACCTGCCTCTTATTTATGAATGAAAATCTTTTGAGAAACACCTCGACTACAGGGACAAAGATGAGTTGCCATGACTATCACCAAGGCCAGCCGTTCTGGTGCCCTGGGCTATTAGTTCCTGGCCTTGCCCTGAGTGCACTTCCATCCTCCCAGGGCTTCCCATTGAAGTGCATGTGTGTTCTAGTTTTTCTTGCTGCATAACACACCATGCCACAAAACAACCATTTGGCAGATGTCATAAAACAACCATTATCTGGCAGATTCTGAGAGTTAGGAATTTAAACAGGGCTCAGCAAGGATGGTTTATCTCTGTTCCACAATATCTGAGGGGACTGGCATGGTGGCTCACACCTGTAATCCTAGCATTCTGGGAGGCTGAGGCAGGTGGACAGCTTGAGCTCAGGAGTTTGAGACCAGTGTAAAGAAGAGCAAGACTCCATCTCTAAAAAAAAAAAATAGCCAAGCGTTGTGGCAGCTGTGTAGTCCCAGCTACTTGGGATGCTGAGGCAAGAGGATCACTTGAGCCAAAGAATTTAAGGTTGCTGTGAGCTATGATGCCACAGCACTCTACAGAGGGCCACAAAGTGAACTCTGTCTCAAAATAAATAAGCAAATAAACATTTAAAAGACTAGGGGTGGACTTAGCTGCTGAGGACTGTAAGTAGCTGGCATCATCTTCGCTTACCTATTTCATGACTAATGTTTGCTATCAGTAGGGTTTTCAGGTGGATGTTGTCAAATCACCTATACGTAGCCTCTCCGTGCCAGTACTCCACACAAGCTAGTTTGGGCCTCCTCAGAGACTGGTGACTGGGTTCCAAGAAAATGTCCCAAGAGAGAAAAAAGGAAGTGCATGGAATTTGTATGACCTGGCCTTAGAGTATACATGATGTCACTTCCTCCATACTCCACTGGCCAAGGCAGTCCTAAGTTCTGCTTAGGTTTGTGAGGAGGGGATACAGACTCTCCCACTCAGTGGAAGAAATATCAAGATCACCTTCTGAGAAGAGCATGCAGGATGGGCACGTTGTTCAGCAATCTTTGAAAAACACAGTCTACCACAGTGTTCCTTGACAGTTGAATTCCAGTTCAAAGCCCTCCTCCACCTGCTCCCGGCAGCATCCCCTGCTGCCTCTCAGCACAAGCCCACTCCAGGTCAGCCAGCCTCCTCACCATGCCCAGAATATGCCACACTCACTCCACCTGAGAGGCTTGACCCTGTTCTGTCCATAGCTCACTCTCTTCTTTCTGATTATCCAAGTCCTATCTCCCAAGGGATTCAGGTTCCCAGGATGTTTGAGTAACATTTAAGCCAAAAAGGGGAAGTCTCTTAGCAAACATAGTCCCTAGGACCTTCTTTATTGCTCTAACGTGAGGCCTGCTTCTTTCTTAGAAGTAGTAAAAAGTCTACCATGTTGAGAATCACTGGTTCTGAAAAATATCCATGTGGCATGAGCCCCCTTCAACTATTATCAATGCACGCATGCATGCTTATGAAATTCAGGTATTTTATCTCTCCTAGACAGAAATAATGGCTATAACAAATGAAAGCTTGTTTTAAGCCAACAAATGGTGCAACTGACAACAGAAGTGTAAATATGGCTATAGTTAATGCATTTTTTTTTTCAGTCTTGCTTCATTTCAGCTCATTAGACCCATGACTAATAAAGGGCCAGCTGGCATTGCTCACTAATTACTCTCCAATTAAGTCAGGGCCAGGTCCCTACCTCCTATTCAGACCCCATTCCTCTAGTGCTCTGGGCATCTAAGAGTGCTCAGAAAATACTCAATGGTTGCTTGATTTTAAAAAATGAAAAAAAAAAACAAAAAACAGAAACACATGAGCAGCCAAACTATGCAGTTCCTTGATATTCTTCCTGGAGATGTGAGTCCCCACAGAGCACAACAGAAACCATTAACAGTGGGCAGAATTCACACTTCACATAGAGTTTACACATTCATTCCCCACTCACAGCCTGGTGAGGCACAGAGGAAATGTGCTGTTATCCCCATTTTTGTGGGGAGGAAGCTGAGCTCAAAGAAGTTATGGGACTTTTGCAGAATCAACAGCTCCCATGTAGGGAGTGGGGACTTTATACCAAATCTCTTCATTCCCTAGTCCAGATTCTTTTCTACTGTACCACCTCCAGGGTAGTACACTCACTCATCCAATCATTCATTCATTGATGCATTTGACAAATGTTTGTTTGGCACTTAACGTTATACATAACACAGTGCAGGCACTGGGAAAACAGTGGTGAACAAGGCAGAGAGTCTCTACTCTTTTCAAGCATGTGGTCCAAAGGGAAAGACGTCAATAAATACCTAGACAACTATATACATAAGATAGTTTGAGACGTGGCAAGTATAAAGAAAGGAGACCAGAGTCATGGAATACAGATTGGCCAGAATGGTGAAGGCAGGAAGGAAGAGAGGAGTCCCTTAACCAGGCTTGTCAGAGAAAGCTTCCCTGACAAGGTGGTGCTGGAAATGGGACCTTAGTGATGGCAAGGAGCCAGCCATGTAAAGATCTGGAGCAGGGGTCCTCAAACGACAGCCTGCGTGCCACATGTGGCCCACTAAGGACATTTATCCGGCCTGCTGCCTGTCCTGCTTAGCAGCGGACTTGTCCTGGGCCCCAGCGCGCCTGTGTAGAATGTGCGCCACACTCTCTGACTCCCCTCCTTCTCTCTGTCTCTCCACTCCTCCTCTGTCTCCGGTGAGACTGAGAGTCATCATCGGACGAGTCATGAGCTTGCCTGTGCAGAACCTGCTGCTGCCTGAGGACCAAGGTAAGAACAAGTTAGGATTTATTTTTTTTGAAGTTAAGAGGTCTATTTTTTTTTTTTTATTTTGCAGTTAGTAGGGATTTTTTGTGTGTTTAAGGGGAACCTTTTTTTTTTTCTGAAGTTAGGTCTTTTTTTTTTTTTTGCAGATGGGGGTGCCTCTTTTTTCATTTTAAATATTGTATTTGTATTTGTTCCCATTTTGTTTTTTTACTTCAAAATAAGATATGTGCAGTGTGCATAGGAATTTGTGCATAGTTTTTTTTTTTTTTAACTATAGTCCAGCCCTCAAAAGGTCTGAAGGACAGTGAAAACAGTGGCCCTCTGTTTAAACAGTTTGAAGACCACTGATCTGAGGGTTTGGGAGTCCCAAGAAGAGGTTTCAGCAAGTACAAAGGCCCTGAGACACGAATAGGAATAGTCTGGTCATCCAAGAGGAATAACAGGGACGATCAGGAGAAAAAAATCTTGAGCAAAAGAGAGAACAATGGGAACCAGAAAGTGTAGGGCCCACCAGGCCATCCCAAGGAGGATAAAGGGAAGGCCACTGGCCAGGAAGACCTGGGAGAGTTTGTCTCCCTCCTATCTCCTGAATGTGGTGGGTGTAGCTTGCTTGTTTCTAATTTGTATTCATTTCCAAGGTAATTTTTAAGACAAAAGTATACCCTTGAGGCCTTCAAAGCCTAATTATGACAACTATGCATATCATTTCACTGTCTTTCTCTCTTGCCATCTGTCAATGAATTTGATTTATTTTAAGGTTCTGCTATTAGTTATATTAACATGAAATCGGCATCTGTATCCAAATAGTGATCATATTACAACATTTTCAATGCAGTTTAAAATTTCATTTTAGTTTTATGATACAGTAACATATTTTCCAATTATAAAAAAATAAAACATAGTTGGGACCTTCAGAAAAATCGCCACGAATAAAATTTAAATCTCCTTTAAAGGGTAAGATTGATTTAAAAAATGAAGGGCTCAAAGTTGGAAGGGCGCTTCTCATTCTCCACTATAAATGCAAGGTGACCTCCCTCTCAGCAGGGTCCTGAGTTGGAACTAGTCCTGTTTACTTTGGGTAGGGCAATTTGCCTCTTTGAACTTTTGATTCCTTTTCTGTTTAATGGAGATTTGCTTCAAAGGATTGTAATGAGAATTAAATAAGATAATGTAAACAGAACACCCAAAACAAGGCCTGGCTCATAGCAGATGCTCAAAAATAATAGTTTTGTAACCCCGAAGTCTGGACATCCAGTGGGTATTCCATCAAGTAGTGTTTACTTGCTTCTAGAGAAGAACATTCTAGCAGTCAAAACTACCCGTAATTTGGAAATGTGTGCAGTGTGACCAAAAAAAAAAAGCTACCCATAACTTATGGGTGCCCTGTCAAAGCATCATATCATATAATTTGCCAAGAACTTCCAATAATAAACTTGAGAAAGTCCTTTCTCCTCTCTTAATCTTATTCTCCCTGTGGATAAGTCAAATGCCTTCTCTGGTCCCTGTCACGTAATTTTAGTTATGCATCATCAAATTTGTATTGAAGTTATATTTTTATGGTATATGCCAGGCATTGTACTAGACGCTGTGGTCCAGCATGAACAGGATGGCCATGGACCCCACCCTCTGGGACTGCCAGCCCAGGGCGCAGGCATCTCTAGTGCCCATCTGACTATACCATTAGCTGCATTGCAGTCTAAGTCAGGGGAACCCAGGAACCACTCTCATTCTTCTACTGACAAGGTGGTCTGAGGTTATGTCAAACCTGGAAAGAATTAATAGAGGGAGGCCAGGTGCACTGCTCACGCCTATAATTCTAGCACTCCTGCACTCCTCGAGGCAGGAGGAAGGCTTGAGTTCAGGAGTTTAAGACCAGCCTGAACAAGAGTAAGGCCCTATCTCTACTAAAAATAGAACAACTAGTCATGCATTGTGATGGGCACTTATCGTTGTAGGCACTCAAGAGGCACTGAGGTAGGAGGATCACTTGAACCCAGGAGTTTGAGGTTGCTGTGAGTCAGGATGACCACTGCAGCACTCTAGTCTAGATAACACAGTAAGACTCTGTCTCGAAAAACCAAAAATGTTACTAAGGGGACATTTGGATTTCCAGGACCTTTGTCGGATCCAATCTGCAGCCTGCCTTGAAGAAATCAGCTGGGGATCACAGAGCTGGAGAAGAGATGTATAGAATCCAGATCTGCTTCACCCCAGCCTCTGCCTGCCACCTTCCAGCTAGGGCCAGCCTGAAGTCAGGGCCACCCTGGCCAGCCTGAGAGGAGCATGTGGGAAGCAAAACAGCATCCTTGGCTGTCCCAGTCTCTTTACAAAAGCGATGGACGGACCACTGAGGGCTCAGAGCTACAGGGTGCAGAGCTACTAGGCTCTTTATGACAAGGATTATTTTTCTAATTGAAAACAAATTCCCCTGAAGTACAGGAAGCACATATAGGAGCTAGCCCCGTTAAATTAAGAATAACAGCTTACTCAGCTGACTGCCTGCGCTTCAGTTAGCAGCTTTCACGGAGACCCAGCAACACGCTAGCTCCAAGTCATGGGAAGGTTGGAGGAACACAAGAGGGAAAGAAGACAGTCCCAAGCCCTGTTCCTCCATGCTGTGCAAGCCCCCCTCTTGCACACACTGCCACACTCACACTCACTCTTTTCCAGTTTCCTTTCATTCACTCTCGGTTGCTGTGGGTGTCTGCTACCCCTCTCCCAGCCCTGTTGCTGAATCAAACCCAAGACCATGTTTACTCACAGCCCAGCCTTCAGGAAAACAGACATCCTAGACTCGCTTCCTAAACTTCCTATTCTGCATAAAGAACACATTGTCCTTTTGAAGGTCTTTTGACTGAGACCTACTATTTGTGCCATGAGTCACCACACAACTTGGTTACCGAGAATGCAGGCAGCCTGGAGGAAGCAGCCTCCAGGGCCCTCCAGGATCTCAAAAGTCCTAGCCACTCAGTTCTAGCTGGACACAGCCAAGTTGAGTTCAGAGGTTTCTCACAGAAAGGCAAGTGTCAGCCCTGTGAGGCCACAGTCCGCCTAAAAGGCAGCTCTCAATGTGGCACTCCTTTGTTAAGAAACCACTTGTGAACAACATGGATGTCCATCCCTGGAGGAAAGATGGGCAAAATGTAGTGGGTGTACTCCCTGTGGTCCTGTGCACCTATATGTATTGCCTACATGCATTCCTGCAAGCATGAATGCATCTTAAAACTTTAGCACCAAATAAAACTGTCAGGAGCAGAATAAGATATACAAAACCCAGCCAGGTGTGACAATTCATGCCTACAATCCCAGAACTTTGGGAGGCCAAGGTGGGAGGATCATGTGAGCCCATCCTGAACACAAACATAGCAAGACTCCATCTCTACAAAAAAAAAAAAAAAAAAAATTAGCTAGGTATAATGGTGCATGCCTATACCCCCAGCTACTCGGGGAGGCCAACAAAGGAGGATCACTTGAGCCTAGGAGTTGGAGGCTGCAGTAAACTATGATGACACCATTGTACTCTAGCCTGGGCAGCAGAGCAAGACCCTGTCTCAAAAAAGAAACAACAATAACAAAAAACCCAAATCACTTACATACACTAAAGCAACATGCATTGTGAGAACTATACACCAATGCCTCTTATATAGAAGTGTGTAAAAACAAAAAGGTGAATGGCAACTGTATTAGAATATGTTGCCTACATGTGTACATGTGGGAAAATGATATTAAATAAATGAGTATGTCAAGAGAAGGAACTTGTAGGGACTAATGAAGATAATGTCATGAACTTCAGAGTGTGATAAACTCAATCCTTTTCAGCAGAAGTCAAAAATAAAGGAAGGACACAGAAATCTTTGACCTGGCCCAGGTTTAGATTTCCAACCTCAGCTCCTACTTCCTTGAGCCTCAAGCCAAATGGGAGTACCTGCCACTCACATAGCATTCCTGACTCCTCACTTTTGATTATACCACCCTTCTGTGGCCAAGTCCACCCCTCCAATAAGGCTTTCCTTCTGCCCTTCTGAAGAGTCATGGCATTTTTGCTGTCCCAAGTTCCAAGTGCTGACCCATATGCCTGGCAGCATGGCCTTATTTGTAGGCAGAAGTGATCTCAGTGGAGCCTCTAGGGTAGGCTGCTCTTTTCAGGGAGGTAGTGGCACTTTGTACCACATTGTACTCCTGGACTGCAAATCATGCCTTCCAAGAGTTTTCAAAGGACTTACCCAAAAGAGAGCACAGATATTTGGTGAATGGCCAAATAATAACATTACTTTGAAGAGCCCTTCTGCAGTTAAGACATACATGCTGTCTTCCCTGTCCAAGAAAACTCTCTGGGATCATCTTTCCACCCTTCCTGCAAGCCCCAATACCCAGCCAGGTTGCTAATTCCCTTTCAAACTGCTGATACTTCCATCCACTTTGTTCTCTGGGCCTCCTCTAACACTAAAACTGACTGTGAAAGCCATTATCCTGTTATTCCCAACAACCACCTCCCATTCCCCACCTAATACCAGGTACTTAGCTAAGAGCCCTACAAACATAAAGATATGGGAGTTATAAATCTCAGAAAGTGGTAAATGCTCCCTATCCTGGCTTCAGCATATAGGCAGTCAATAGACAAATATTTTTGAGTATCTGTTATATGCTAGGTGCTGATTTGGGCTAGATCTGCCCTCATGGGGCTAATTAATAATCTACTGCTTCCCAGGATGCTACTTCCACCCACTCTCCAAAGACAAGAATGTGAATTGTGCCAAATTCCACTTCCATTCCTCTAGGACCTGTGCAGTTTTGGCAACATGGGGAACAACTGGCTGGAGACCAACTGCCTGGTGAGGCCCTGCCAGGGCTGGCACAGAAGGGCTGGTGCTTCTATTCCCAGGGCCTGGATTCCAACCAGGAAAGCATCTGCTCAGGCTGGAGCCCAGCGTACTCTAATTGCCCTGTAGCCTCACGGCACTTTCAGCCTATCAATTGAGTTTTTCTTAAAAAGCAAATCCTGTGTTTTTTTGTTTTCTGCCCTGGATTTAGGTCACTAGAATTTTCCTTAAGGATGGAAAATCTCAGAGAAGCAGATCTGGGTGACTCTCTCACGTCAGAACCTGAGTGGGAGGGACTGGTGACATAGTAAGGAGAAGCTGACCCAATGTCCATGGCTACCACTCATTGCCTCACTACTTTTAATGAATGGCTTTGGCCCTTTATGAGCCCTTGGACAAGGAGTTGGAATCTTTCACCTCAATCAGGTTTCTCTATCTTGCTGTGTGTCCATGTATGAATCTCTCTCCTCTCTCAGCTGATATTCACTCTAAGAGTTTCTTGAACAGGTGAAATCATAGATACAAAGGAATTTTTTAAGCTCTGTAAAACTATAAGGTACTATTGGGACTTTATGTACTTTCCACTCGATTTTACTATAAACCTAAACCTGATCTAAAGAATAAAATCTATTAAAAAAGAAAAGAAAAGTAAGGCCTTATGGTGAACCCTGGGAAAGGGGCCCTAGCTTCTTAGATAAGCTCTGCTTCTTTCTGTCCTTGGGAAATAGGGAAAATCCTCTGAGCCTCGATTTCCCTATTCTGCAAATAAAATAATGGCTTTTAAACTACTGGGCTAATTATAGAGTGCTGCTCCTTTGTGAGGTATTCTTATTATTATATGCCACTTACTAAAAGAGACTGTTCTGAAGGTCAACAAGCAAATCCCAAATTTTTAGCTCTTAAGGAACACTGGAAAGCCCAATGAGAGTATAGCAGACATCATACAAGCTCCTTAAACTTAGCATGTTTGAAAGTGAGCAGGAGGAAGAGAAAGAGGAAGATAAGAAGGAAGAGGAGGAAGAGGAAAAAGGGAAGAAGAAGGAAGAGGAGGTGACAGAGAAGATGAAGAAGGAGGTGAAGAAATAGCAGCAGCTGCCAAAACAGACACAGAAAAGAAAAAGTGGATATCAAAGAAAAGGAAGAAGGGGAAGAAGTAGAAGCCCCAGGAAAATCAGAAGCAGAGCAAAAAAGCAAAAGCAAAAGGAAAAGCCACAGAAACATAAAAAAACAGAAGTAGATTCTTGGGAAACAGAAGCAGCACACACAGAAACAGACACAGGGAAGAAAAAAGAGCTGAGAGAGGAGGAGGAGGGAGAGAAGGAAAGACAGGGTGGGGACCCAGGGGAAGAAAGAGTAGTAGTGAAAGAAGGAGAAGCCATGGCACAAGAAAAAGTGGCAACAGCAGAAATCAAAGAAGAAAAAGCAGAAGCTGAAGTCATGGCAGAAGCAGCAGAAGCAAGAGAAATAGCAGAAAAGGGGGGGAAAAAGGAGGAAGAAGAGGGGAAAGAAAAATCAGCAGCAGAAGCAAATGCAGGAGGAAATAGAAGCAGAAGTAGAAGTAACAGCTGAAGAACACCAGTGGGGGAAAGAAGCAGAGGAGGAGAGAGGAAGAGGAAGAAAGGAGGACAGAGAGGGTAGGAGGTGGGGAGAGCACCAGTGGTTGGAGGAGAAGCAGAAGTAGAAAAGTTAGCTATGGAAAAAGCAAAAGGAGAAAACCAAAAGCCAAAGCACAAAGAGTAGAAGCAGAAGAGCAGCAAAAGCACTTCCCTGAACAGAGGTTGCCCAGGGTAAGGTGGAGAGAACATAGGGCTGACAGCCTGGCTGTGCCATCTGCTCTCCAAACTCCAGTTTCCTCCTGGAGACAAAAAAGCAGGTGAACTAGTGAGATGTTCCTGTAATCTTAATCATTTGTGCCAAAAACATAAAGTAGGAGCCAAGCAGGAAACGTTCCCAAGACAAAAACAAGGATGAAGTAATGAACTTTGATCAAGCACTCTCGGTGGGCCAAGCACAGACAAAGGAGACTTAGTCTCTGCTTCCCATGAACTTATACTCCAGGGTAGGGTAGTGCCAATGCTCAGAAGAGGGGCAGGAATTGAAGAGACATCAAAGAGGCTTTAAAAGTGATGGGATTTTTAAAAGATAAGAGCATTAAAAATAACTACAGCTACAATAATTCGTTAATGAATATACAATATAAAAAGATGTAAATTGTGACATCAAAAACATAAAAACATAACATGGTAGGAGGACTGAAAGCAGAGTTTTTATATACAATCAAAGTTCAGGCTCAGCGCCCATAGCACAGTGGTTATAGCACCAGCCACATGCACCGAGGCTGGCTGGTTCAAACCCAGCCCAGGCCAGCTAAACAACAATGACAACTGCAACAACCAAAAAAATAGCTGGGCATTGTGGTGAGCACCTGTAGTCCCAGCTACTTAGGAGGCTGAGGCAAGAGAATTGCTTAAGCCCAAGAGTTTGAAGTTGCTGTGAACTGTGACGCCATGACACTCTACCTAGGATGACATAATGAGACTGTCTCAAAGAAAAAAATGTTAAGCTGCTACCAGTTGAAATAGACTATTATAACCATAAGATTTTTTAGATTAATATAAGGGTACATGAAATTAGGTTATATTGTTTGCATTTTTTAGGTAGCATCCAATTTGTAGTTGACATCTTATAGTTAGGGGTATATGGCACACCTCCTAGGTAAAGGAGGTTACCCCGTAACTGTAAGATGTTTTATATAAGCCTCCTGGTAATCACAAAGCAAAAACCCACAATATATACATGAAAGAGAAAGGAATCAAAGCATATTATTACAGAAAACCACCAATTCACACAGGAAGAGAGCAAGAGAGGAAGAAAGGAACAAGGGATCTATAGAACAGTCAGAAAACAATTTCTAATCAAAAGTCATAGTGTGGCTGAATGGATTTAAAACACAAAACCCAACTATATATTGCCTACAAGAGACTCACTTAAAGCTCTAAGGCCACACATACATCAAAAGAGAAGGGATAAAAAAGATATCCCATGGAAATGGAAATCAAAAGAGAATAGGTGTTGCTACAATCATATCAAATAAAAGAGATCTTAAGTCAAAAACGATCACAAGAGACAAAGAAGGTCATAATATAATGATAAAGCGTCAATTCATCAGGAAGATATGATATGATATGATCAAGCAGAGTGGCTCATGTCTATAATCCTAGCACTCTGAGAGGCTAAGGTGGGAGATTCACTTGAGCTCAGAAGTTCAAGACCAGCCTGAGCAAGAGCAAGACCCATAGCCCATCTCTACAAAAACTAGAAATATTAGCTGGGCATGTGTGGCACCTGGGCATGTAGCTATAATCCTATCTACTCTGGAGGCTGAGGCAAGAAGATTGGTTGAGCCCAGAAATTTGAGGTTGCTATGAGTTAGGCTGATGACATGGCACTGTAGACTGGGGCAACAAACTAAGACTAACAGAGTAAGATATAACAATTGTAAATATATATGCACCCAAAACCAGAGCACATAAACATATAAAGTGCATATTAACAGATCTGAAGAGAGAAATGAACAATATAGTAATATCAGGGTGCTTCAATGTCCTGCTTTCAACAACTGATAGATCATCATAGAAAATTAATAAGGAAACACTGGACTCAAATGACACTATAGACAGATGGGTCTAACAGACATATTATATAGAACATTCCATCAAACAGCAGCAGAATATACATTATTCTCAAGTGTATACAGAACATTCTCCAGAATAGTTCATATGTTAGGCCACCGAACAAGTCTTAACAAATTTAAGAATATTGAAATCATATCGAGTATCTTTTCTAAGCACAATGGTATGAAATTAGAAATCAATAACAGGGGAAAACTGGAAAATTAATGAATATGTGGAATTAAACAACACAATCCTGACAGATAGGGAGGGAACCTGTGTGAACATATCAAAAGTGAAATTTAAAAATATCTTGAGACACATAGAGATGGTAGCACCATATACCAAAAGGATTGGAATGTAGGAAAAGCATTTTAAGAGGGAAATTTAGAGTGATAAATGCCTACATCAAGAAAAATGAAAGTTCTCAAATAAACAATCTAAATTTATACTGTAAGAAATTAAAATAAAAACAAACTAAGCCCAAAATTAGCAGAAGGAAGGAAATAGCAAAGATCAGAGCAGGAAAAATATGAAACAGACTAGAAAAATAACAGAAAAGATCAACTAAACTGAGAGTTCATTTCTTGAAAAGAAGAAATTGATGAGCTGTTAGCTAGACTATGAAAACAAGCAAGAAGACGCAAATAATAATATAAAAAAAGCATAAGAGACCACTACAATAACATGTATATACAAAAACTTAATAACCTAGAAAAATGGATAAATTTTAAGAAATACACAATTTACCAAGACTGAATCATGATCACAAAGAAACAGAAAATCTAAATAGAAGCCTGAATAGACCTATAGCAAGCAAGGAGATGCCATTAGTAATCTAAATCCAACAACAACAACAAAAAAAACCCAAACCAATGTCTCCACCAGTGAAAACTATTAAACATTTAAAGAATTAATAACAATCCTTAAAGTCTTTCAAAAAATTGAGAAAGAAGAAACCCTTTCAAACTCATTTTATGAGGCCAGTGTTACTCTTCTACCAAAGCCAGACAGGTCACTACAAGAAAAGAAAATTGTACCTGGCTTGACACGTGTAGCAAGGCAGTTACAGCACCAGCCATATATATTGAGGCTGGCAGTTCAAACCCAGCCAGGCCAGCTAAAGCAACAATGACAACTGCAACAAAAAATAGCCAAGCATTGTGGCAGGTGCCTGTAGTCCCAGCTACTTCGGAGGCTGAGGTAGAGAATCACTTAAGCCCAAGAGTTGGAGGTTGATGTGAGCTGTGACTTCATGGTACTCTATCAAGGGCAACATAGTGAGACTCTGTCTCAAATTAATTAATTAATTAATTAAAACCTTTAAAAAATAAAGAAAGAAAGAAAAAAGAAAATTATACCCAATATCTCTGATGAACACAGATGCAAAAATCCTCACTGAAAAATTAACAAACTGAATTCAACAGCACATTAAAAGGATCATACACCATCATTCAGTGGTATTTACCCTTGGTATGTACCACATTAAAAGAGTAAAGGATAAGAAAAAACAAAAAAAAATTTTTTTAAAAAGAGTAAAGGATAAAAATCGTATGATCAATGATAAAAATCATATGATCGGGGGAGTGGGAAGATGGCCACCTGGAAGCAGCTTCCCACAGAGGCTCCTGTCCAAAAGGAAAGATAACCTCCAGAAACTGAGCCGAAGACTGGGAGCTCAGCAGAGAGAGAGAGAGAGAATAGCTGCAACTTCCAGAAACCAAGTTCCAGGCAGAAAAACTGAACTAAAGTTTTCTGCCATTCTGAACTTCCAGGACTCCCTTCCCTCCTTACCTGATGCAACAGAAGCCTGTCCTCTGCTGAAACTGAGGGAGGAGGACTTCAGCAGTGTCCACCCTCCCTATCTGTCAGACCAGGTGGTCTGTCAGGTAAGAGACTCCGGAGCCCCACCGAGCCCCCACCAACCCCCAGGCTAGGGATGCCGCTAGGACCCT
>CAUYON010191397.1:0-43490 GCA_963573935.1 Arctocebus calabarensis
GTGGGCGCCTGTAGTCCCAGCTACTTGGGAGGCAGAGGCAGGAGACTTGCTTGAGCCCAGGAATTGGAGGTTGCTGTGAGCTGTGATGCCACAGCACTCTATCCAGGGTGACAGCTTGAGGCTCTGTCTCAAAAAAAAAAAGAAGTATATCTGTCTAGATTTAGATATACATGTACATATACATATAAACACACACTACTATTGCAAATATTTCATTAAAATGCCAGGGCACTCTACCCCGGGCGACCGCGTGAGGCTCTGTCTCACACGAAAAAAAAGGGGGGGGGGCGGTGCCTATGGCCCAAAGGAATAGGCACCAGCCCCATTTGCTGCAGGTGGTGGGTTCAAACCTAGCCCCACCAAAAACTGCAAAAAAAAGATGGAAGGACAGGTACACCTGGCCACAGGTGCTTCAAATATATGTACTACCTCCTGATTATTAGATATCCCTTGATCTTTCCAGCTCTTTTAACATGGAACTACATTTAACATGTACATGCTTTACTTACTAAGCACTTATCTCTATGTGACACATCTTAGCTCATTCATCCTATTTGTTTTCTTTTCTTCTATAACAGATCTAAATGTTCTCAAATAATTTAGATGCAACAAGGGTGCATTACAAATCTCTAACACTATTCTCTGCTAGATCTGCTGCTGTCTTGCCAAAACTTTATAACAATTCCTGAATTTCAACTTGACATCAAAATCCTTCAGAAAGTTTGACCTTGATTTTTGGTTTTCATTTATTTCTCCATGTAGTGAATAGCTCTGATTCTTACTATTTTTAAGGTAACAGTTAAAGGAAAAGGTTCTTTACTCATCTACATTTTTTTCTCACTTCTATAATCTATAATCTACATTTATCACCCACTTAGATTCGTATTAAAACTCCTTTACTTGGGAAAAAAATAATAAGCTCCTTTACTTGGAAGGTAGCTTGTTTATTTCCCTTTGCTCTTCTTAATTTCTTTAAAAAAAAAAAAAAAGAAAAAGAAAAGGAAGGAAACTGTCAAAGTGGGCTCTCTTTGGCTGTGTTTATTTGAAGGTCTCAACCTCAGGCATATCATTAGGTCCAACAAGATAAGATTCTTTTCCCTGTCTGGAGATTTTTTTTGGACAGCCCTGCCACAAAATTTCTGAATTTCCACAACAGGCATCCACAAGGTAACCCTGCCTTTCTTTCCTTCCCTGGGAAACCCAACCAATATATTATAGGCTCAGGAGCATTGTGTTTTAGCAGTGAAAATCCCGTGCCCCAAGAAACCCCTCAGTAAGAGAGCCAGGAGAGGCTTGGGAGAGGAGGTAATATTTGGAACCAGGGTTGAAAATGAGTGGAGTAAATGAACTGGAGCAGCAGGGTGACACACTCCAGGGTTGCAGGGGCAGGACTGTGTGAGTGGATGCCAAAGAGAGTGGGTCTGCCCGTTTGACTGGGTCAACTGGCGGAGGACTGGGAGCTAAGGCTGGAAAATTAGGTTGGGACCAGATTATAGAAGGTCTTAAACGCCAGGCTAAGCAATTGGGACTTTATTACATCAGAATTGGGATTTGTTAAAGAACTCTGACCTTGTAACTGTCATAGTGAAAGATGCTTCTGGTCTCAGCCTCAGGCATATCATTGGGTCCAACAAGATAAGATTCTTTTTATTTCCAAATAGTACCTCCTCTAGACACATCTTTCAGGTCCATGCAGGACTTATAGGAGAGGGCAGGGAGTCAGAGCCCCAGCTCCAGTTAGTTCACTGTGATACTCCAGTAATCCAAGTGTGGGAGACAGACACTTACACAAAGATGTTGGCCTAGAAATAAAACCAAACTGATAGAATTAGGAGATTGCAAGATAATCGCTGTCAAAACTCAGCAATTGATAATGTGGAGAAAGAGAAAATGAGTTAGCTGACACCAGGACGATTAGTGGGATGAACTGAGTTTTCTCAGAGCAGTCCAGAACAAAGAGGATGAGGAAGAGGGAGAAATGGGGGTCTGGGGGGGTGAGTCAAGTGAGTAAGGAAGCACAACGTGTGTGCTGGGTGGTAGGATGCTTCCCTGCATCTCTCAGACAGCTTTAGAAAGTCAGTAATTACATTCACCAATCTCAGTTGTGATTTTATTATGGAAACCAAGGAGAAGGTAAAGGAGCAGAGAGCAGGTAAGGGCTCTGTGGCTGGAGGCTAAAAGGGTCCTAGGACTGTGAGCCCTTAATGAGTTCACAGAAGTCTTCGGGAGGGGCTGGATTGTCACTGAGCTGTCAGAACTTGAGTCACTTTAGCTAGATCCTGAGAGGCGAGCGTGACATTGAGCTAGGTTTTATTTAAACACCCAAAGGAACAAGTAAAGAGAGAAACAGTAAAGGAGAACAACTGACAAAATAATAGGGGAAGTGTCAGAACAGGATGAAGAAGGGAGGCTGTGATCTCCCAAAGCAGGGATGGATCCTGGCAAATGTTTGGATGGCGTTATGGTTAAGGGAGCTACTTTCTAAAAGATGCTAATTTTCTTGATGAAAATAGATGGTAAAATCATTGCTGGGAGGAGAGGTGGACTCTGAGAGAGGACCCTTGGCAATTTGGAAGTTGCCAGTGTACAGGATGTCACGGAAGCTCTAGGTGGGGGTGAGGTCACCCAGGCAGAAGGTACATGGAGTTGGAAAACTAGGGGGTGCAGACGGACGCATCTCTGAATCTTTTTTTTTTTTGTACACTTCATCAGCTGCGTAAATTATTTCATATTTACTACATTTCTTCTTTCCTGGCTAAGACTAAGAAATGATCACTATACGAATATTTACATCAAGAACATTGATTCTTTTTTCTTCAGGCAAATTAAAAGGGATCATTCACTTATTATAAGGTATATGCCAGTTTGTACGATTACTCCAAAGCTAATGATGTCTTATATCTCCGGCTTTGAGATCATTTCTATTTTTATACAGTGAAGTCGTTAGTGCTCTTGAGCACATTTTGGGCAAATGCCAAGTTGGCGGATTAGGCTTAACAGCTCTAATTAGGCTTCCTGAATTTGATTAGTGCTGGGGATTAGCTTCTCATTTGATAGTGTATCTTACAAGCTTTCTTAGCTCGAAACTGTGTTTTCCTGGCTATTTTATCATATATATTATGTAGGCCACCACTACACTTTCCAACAGGCCACTGTCCATTCATGATTTGTTGCTGTTGTTTTTTCCTAGGCAGATTTCCTCAATGCTAAAAGGGAAGTGTCAAGAGCTGTATCACATTCTACTTTCTGGGTCATCACAGCTCTCTGTTACTGCTTGTTGGTTTCATTGTCCTCCTAATGTGCCAGAAAGTACTCATGCAGTTTATGTTTAAACTTCTTGATCATCCATTTTAAATGTGAGCTATAATTATTTTTTCAAGGCGATAATAATACAGTTGTATTAATAAAATGTTTTAGCGGATTTCACATCTTGCAAATTTAATCTCATTGCTTCTTTGGCACAAGTACTCCTCATTTTTTACTGGGGTAACTGATATTTAAAACAGACATCACACAAGCCTTCAGTGGCAAGACTAATCTTATTTACATTCCAATTAGAGTATAATTGACAATTATACTATGGAGTTTTCTTTGAATATTGTAAGAATTAGGAAATATAAGAAATGGAAAAAGAAATAGAAAAACTTTGTGGGCTTGGTGCCTGTGGCTCAGCGAGCTAAGGCGCCAGCCACGTACACCTGAGCTGGCGGGTTCGAGTCCAGCCTGGGCCCACCAAACAACAATGACAGCTGCAACCAAAAAATGGCCGGGCGTTGTGGCGGGCGCCTGTAATCCCAGCTACTTGGGAGGCAGAGGCAGGAGACTTGCTTGAGCCCAGGAATTGGAGGTTGCTGTGAGCTGTGATGCCACCGCACTCTATCCAGGGTGACAGCTTCAGGCTCTGTCTAAAAAAAAAAAAAAAAAACTTTGTGTACCAGAGAAAAATCAATCAGAGTTAGAGGAAACGTGAATCTATGTTCCCTTACACAGGAAAGAATCTCCTTACAAGTAGTCGTCACTTTAATATATCAACCACCAAAACACTCTTCTTCTCAATATTGTATAGTTTCAATTCAAAAAATATCTTTCGGGCGGCGCCTGTGGCTCAGCGAGTAGGGCACCGGCCCCATATGCCGAAGGTGGCAGGTTCATGCCCAGCCTCGGCCAAACTGCAAAACAGAAAAATAGCCGGGCATTGTGGCGGGCGCCTGTAGTCCCAGCCCAGGAGGTGGAGGTTGCGGTGAGCTGTGTGAAGCCACGGCACTCTACCCAGGGCGATAAAGTGAGACTCTGTCTCCACACACACAAAAAATATATAGATATATCTTTCATTGTCTATTGATCTAGTTACAGAATGAAAGAAAGCCAAAGTAATTATCATCAGCAAAATGCAAAAATCCCTTGTTTTTTGTTTTTTTTTTTTTGAGACAGAGCCTCAAGCTGTCACCCTGGGTAGAGTGCTGTGGCATCACAGCTCACAGCAACCTCCAATTCCTGGGGTCAAGTGAGTCTCCTGCCTTTGCCTCCCAAGTAGCTGAGACACCAGGCGCCCGCCGCAACGTCCGGCCACTTTTTTTTGGTTGCAGCCGTCATTATTGTTTGGCGGCCCAGGCTGGATTCGAACCCGCCAGCTCAGGTGTACGTGGCTGGCGCCTTAGCCTCTTGAGCCACAAGTGCCAAGTCTTATTCCATTTTATTAATATTTTTCAAATAGCTATTTCAAATTTGTGTTTCATATGTAGCTTAATTTGTTCTGTATTATAATGTTCTGCTGTATTAATATGCCATCATTTATTTAAGCAGTCTCCAAATCTTGATCATTTTAGAGATATTTGGCTTTCTAATAGAATACACTTACAAATATCCTTGAACCTTTTTCCTTTGTTTTGTATTATTTTCTCAAAGCATACATCAAAAGTAAATTTATCAACTTAAGAAGAATGTTCCAGGGCTCGGCGCCAGTAGCTCAGCGGCTAGGGTGCCAGCCTCATACACCAGGGATGACAGGTTTGTACCCAGCCCAGGCCAGCTAAACAACAATGACAACTGCAACCAAAAAATAGCCAGGCATTGTGGTGGGCGCCTACAGACCCAGCTACTTGGGAGGCTGAGGCAACAGAATCGCTTAAGACCAAGAGTTTGAGGTTCCTGTGAGCTGTGATGCCATGGCACTCTATGGGGAGCAACATAGTGAGACGCAGTCTCAAAAAAAAAGAAGATAGTTCCATTTTATGAGTATTTTTCCAAAAAAAAGATAAGCACTGTAAAAGGGATCTGCTTCCCAAGTCCTCACTACATTAAGGTTTATGATTTACTTGGTAATTTTTCATTGTTTATAGTTTTACTTCTTAAACATTAGCAAGGCTGAAAGTTTTCTTCTGGTCAAATATTTATCAATAAGTATAAATTTCTCTCAACTAATAGGCACAGTGCAGGTGTATTTGGCACACCTCCGGGGTGAGAGACACAACTACAACTTGAATGTTACCTAACAATCAATGTAACCTAATCATCTGTACCGTAAGATTAATCTGAAGTTAAAAACAAAAACAAAAAAAAACCTTTATCCACTTATTTTCACTTTGAGTTATTTAGCTGTAGCACACCTGATTGAAAATATAGTCTTCCCTAAAGGGACATTAAATTAATTTTATTTTATTTTATTATTTTCTTTTACTCAGTACTTCATTCTTGCCTAAGGGGACCCCAAATTAAAAAAAAATAAAAGTTAGGGGGCCCAGTGGCTCACACTCGTAATCCTAGCACTCTGGGCAGTCAGAGTGAGTGGATGGCCTGAGCTCAGGAGTTGGAAACCAGCCTGAGCAGGAGTGGACCCCATCTCTACTAAAAATTAAAAAAACTACCCAGGAGTTATGGTGGTGCCTATAGTCCCAGCCACCCAGGAGGTTTAACCAAGGGGATCACCTGAGCCAAACAGTCTGAGGTTACTGGGAGCTATGATGATGCCATCACACTCTACTCAGGGCCACAGAGTGCGTGGCTTAGCAAATTGCCGAAAATTCACTAAGTCTTGTAAATAAGCAATATTGTCCATAGGCAGCCTAATAAAGTGGTTAAGAGCATCCATGAACACTTCCAGCAAATATGTATAATGTTCTCTTCACCTAAAATGTCTTCTTTACTACCTATAGAAAAAATTTCAATCCTCTTTAATGACCATTTTGTAAGTCCCCTTCATCTGATCTTTCAAACCAAAGCAGTGTATTTCTCCACTCTGAAAACATCCTCCTCTGTTTTCACCTCTTGGGGAGGGAGTTAAAATATTTCCACCTGCTATTATCCTCTTATTGGATAACGAGCACTTTCACAGAGACAAGCACTCTGCTTAGCACATGGGACAGACTTGACAGTCTCTTCTTTCTGAAATAAATGATGCCTCGACTGATTCATGTTTACACACTAAGGCCTCATCTCTGAATCTGTCCTTAAAAAGTGAAGTGACAGGCTTGGCTTCTGTAGTTCAAGCAGCTAGGGCACAAGCCATATACACCAGAGCTGGTCAGTTTGAATCCAGCCCAGGCCTGCCAAACAACAATGACAACTACAACCAAAACATAGTCAGGCATTGTGGCAAGCACCTATAGTCCCAGCTACTTGGGAGGCTGAGGCAAGAGAATTGCTTAAGCCCAAGTGTTGGAAGTTTCTATGAACTGTGACACCATAGCACTCTGCCCAGGGCAACAGTTTGTGACTCTGCCACAAAAACAAAAAAAGTGAAGTGACAAATTTAGGAAATTGCCAGATAACAGTTTTTTTTAAATTGATTTTCTAATTATTTCCTGACCAAAGCCTTTGAGCAGCTATACTTTCTTTTTGCGGTTTTGGCCGGGGCTGGGTTTGAACCCACCACCTCCAGCATATGGGGCCAGTGCTCTACTCCTTTGAGCCACAGGCGCCGTGCAATATATATATATATATATATATTTTTTTTTTAATAGCAATCTTTGCCATCTCGGCGCCCATAGCTCAGTTAGTAGGGTACCGGCCACATACACCAAATTTGGCAGGTTCGAGCCCAACCCATCCCTGGTAAACAATGACAAATAGAAAAGAAAAAAAAAAATAGCTGGACATTGTGGCAGGCGCCTGTAGTCCCAGCTACTTGGGAGGCAGAGGCAGGCGAATAGCTTGAGCCCAGGAATTGGAGATTGCTATGAGCTGTAATGCCGCGGCACTCTACCCAGGGCAACAGCTTGAGGCTGTGTCTCAAAAAAAAGAAAAAAAAATGTACATACCTTAATTAAAAAAATACTTAAAAAAAAAAAAAAAAGTTTTTGCTATGAGTTATGAAGCCATGGCACCACAGAGTGATGACTCTGTGAGACTGTCTCAAAAAAATATTTTTGGGATAGTCATATTTTGTTGTCTGTGGTAGAGTGCGGTAGTATCACAGCTCACAGCAACTTCAAACTCTCTGGGCTCAAGCGATTCTCTTGCTTCAGCCTCTTGAGTAGTTGGGACTATAGGCACCTGCCCCAGTGCCCAGCTATTTTTAGAGATAGGGTCTCGATCTTGCTCGGGCTGATCTCAAACTCATGAGCTCAGGCAATCTACCTGCCTTGTCTTCCCAGAGCACTAGGGTTACAGGTATGAGCCACTGTGCCCAGCCTAAAAAAATAAATTTTTAAAAAATAATTTTGTTGTAAAGGCAGAGAAAACAAATTTGGGGGTCAGTAAGGGAGTACAGAAACATAAACGTAAAGAAAGGTGTGTGACTGTGTGTTGCATAAATTGTTTTGTTGAGAATCTTTTCCTATTAAGCTTAATTTTTTTGTTTGGCATCTGTTGGTATTCTAGCACCTACCACACCCCAGGGTGACCTGGAATCTTCTTGAGTTAAACTCTACTCTAGTAATGATTGAAATCAAACTTTCTTTTGGCTTTTTACACGCTTGCTTCTAAAGTTTCAGTGTATTCTGATCCTGTCACCAGCTAGTTCTCGGTTACCCAAAATAGCCATCCTCTTCTCAAGGCTAGCAGTCAAGGCAAGGCCCGCTGCAGGCCCACCTTCACCTTACACCTTTGTCTGTCAACAGGAAGAGAAGATTGCCGCTCTGCAGTCCTTTGCCGACCAGCTTATTGCTGCTGGTCACTACGCCAAAGGAGACATTTCTAGCCGCCGCAATGAGGTCTTGGACAGGTGGGTACCCTGGGGTGCTGACATACTCCCCAATCCCTAGAGGATGTGTCCTCTCAACTGGGGTCCCTGGCTTGCTCCATCTTCCCAATTCTTCCTCCATGGTAAGGTACATTAACATTTGGTCTCATCGTTTCACTCTCTCAGGTGGCGACGTCTAAAAGCCCAGATGATTGAGAAAAGGTCAAAGCTAGGAGAATCTCAAACCCTCCAGCAGTTCAGCCGAGATGTGGATGAGATCGAGGCTTGGATCAGTGAAAAATTACAGACTGCAAGTGATGAGTCATACAAGGATCCCACCAACATTCAGGTGAGCTGAGCAGATAGGGTGTTTGTCCTAGAGTGGCCCTATGTATTTGAGTAGATTCTGTTACTTAAAACATGTTTAAAAGGGGATGTAGCTATAAAACAGTTTCCTGTACCCATGTTGAAGCCGGTGGAAAAGTCCCCTTCTGTTGTCAGAGGCATGTAAAACCTGGCTTCTGCATTTGTCTCCGTTGAAACTATATTTGCCGTAATGAAAGTATAAAGAATCCCCTCCTATTTACTGTTCCCAAATTCCGAACTTCCCAGGGGAAGTATGATGACAAAATGAGTTTCTTTTTAATGGCTGATACATATATTCCATATCAGTGTACTGAACTCTTGTTCTTTTAATCTATTTTTGTAGCTTTCCAAGCTGCTGGTAAGTTCTTCATTTTTTAAAGAGTTATAGTTACACAAGCTTCAGTATTTGTGTTCCTCTGTATAGATTATCATTATTGTGGTCACACATCGCTGGTGTCTCTCCATCCATCCTTTTCATTTCTAATCACCCATCACCCTCCATTCAGGTGTCCCTGTGAGATGTGGCTTTCTCTGTTGTAATTAGCCTGCAACCCCATCCCCCCGCCCCCTCCACCCCCACCCCCCGGTGTATCACTTAGGCAAATTCTGTACCATGTTTGATTTGGAGGCAGTAGTTAACTGCTTTCTTTCAAAGCATGCTTCTTTTGAAAATGGAATGACCAACTTTTTCTGTGTCAATATTGACTTGGTCTTGCTGCGGGCTCATGGGCGTTCAGTAGCCCAGACTAAAGGAGTCTAACTCAAGATGAGCATCAGTGAACCTCCTTGGGGCACACAGAAGAATTGGTCACCAGAGAGGGACAGCCAGAGAACTGGGGAGAGGTTGATGACCTGCCTCTAGATCTAAGAAGAATCAGGGGTGGGATATTAAAATAAAGGCAGACGTTACTCAACATGTTCTGAAAGGAGGCTTCTCAGTCAACATGTAGTTCAAAACTGCTTAAGTGAGTGGAAGAAATGAACATATAGAGGAGAATAAGTGGGATGTGAACCAAAGAACAATCAGAACAAGGAACAGAAGGAGAGGGGAATTGGACTTTGGTCAGGACATATGGCTGTTTAAGACTTTTTCTTCCTGCATTTGGAATCGGGGTTGGAGTATATAAAAAGGGCGCTCACTCCATGGCAGTGTTGAAGTGAGCCTGCCAGAGGCTACCTCCTCTACCGCCTTGAAATGAAACATTTGGTGCGGAATCTTTCCCCAGCTCCACTGCCTTTTTCTTTTAGTTTTTTCCCAAATAACACTTCCCCTGCATTTCTTACCCAGCCAATTGTTTCCCCAAAATTGTGGCACAGCTGCTATGTCCGTGCAATTGTCCCCTGTGGTGTCGTAGCACCTCCTATTTCTTTGTGAAGGTCCCCACCATCAGGAACCTCTCATTCTTTCAGCCTTCTCTTTCTTAGGAAAAATAAATTCCCTCCTACAGTCAAGCCTGCGTTTCAACAGTCCCAGTGTTTTAATTAATGACTGCTACCAAATGATAAACTAACAAAGCCAAGGTCTGTAGGAGCTATAAGTTTTTCCTGTCAATAGAAGAATAAGATTGACCATCAAATATAATCTCACTGGTTATTATAATTTGTGTGGTTTCACGGATGGCTTAATGGTGATTATTGCCTTAGATAATAAGAGACCCATGTGAGTGTTATCTGTTAGAGCTTCTCTGTCCAATGAGGAGAAAACCATGGATGGAAATGGACATACAACTAGATTTAAAACTGAAAGTGGTCAGCCCGGCACCCGAAGTTCAGTGGTTAGGGCGAGGCTGGTGGTTTCAAACCCGACCAGGTCCTGCTAAACAAAAATAGCTGGGCATTGTGGCTTGCGCCTATAGTCCCAGCTTCGGAGGCTGAGGCAAGAGAATTGCTTGACCCCAAGAGCTTGAGGTTGCTGTGAGCTGTGACAGCACAGCACTCTGCCGAAGGCAACATAATGACACTCTGTCTCAAAAAAAAAACAACCCTGAAGTTGGTAATTGCCATTTTATGCAAAATGTTAGAAAGTATAAAATTCTAGGACTTGACTCCCAAATAGCTAGTTCAGCCACCTTGAGAATTAACTTTTAAGGCTGGGCATGGTGGCATATGCCTATAGTCCCAGGTACTTGAGAAACTGAGGTAGAAGGATCCCTTGAGCCCAGGAATTAGAGGCCAGTCTGGGAAACATATGAGATTCTGACTCCTACTTTCAGTTCACCTCCTCCTGAGGTGAGCTAGTCCATTTCTTTTTTTTTTTGAGACAAGAGTCTCAAGCTTTATCTTCCTGGGTGGAGTGCCATGGCATCATAGCTCACAGCAACCTCTGACTCTTGGGCTTAAGCAATTCTCTTGCCTCAGCCTCCCAAGCAGCTGGGACTATAGGTGCCTGCCACAAGGCTTCAGTGTATGTGGCCGGTGTGCCTTACCCACTGAGCTACAGGCGCGCCCATTTCTTTTTTTTGAAACATAGTCTCACTTTGTCACTCTCAGTAGAGTGCAATGGCATCATAGCTCACAGCAACCTCAAACTCTTAGACTCAATCGATTCTCTTGCCTAAGCCTTCTTAATAACGCAGACTACAGGCGCCTACCACAATGCCCGGCTATTTTTAAAGATGGGTTACCCCTTTGCTCAGATTGGTCAGAACTGGTGCATTTCCTTTTGCCTGTGGTTCAGACTCCTACTGAGTATCCCAGTGGACCATGTGAACCCTAGAATATTTCACACAAATTCCATGATTGCTTTATATAAAAAGAGTTGACACTTGCCCCAGTTCTTTGAGTTTACTCCCTTCTGAGAATCCTTCTTCCCAAGAATACACATGTGTAAGCCAGTGGGAGCTGGTTGTGAAAGGTGGTTTTCGGTGTCTCTAGAGCAAGCATCAGAAGCACCAGGCTTTCGAAGCAGAGCTGCACGCCAATGCTGACCGGATCCGTGGGGTCATTGACATGGGCAACTCCCTCATTGAGCGTGGAGCCTGTGCTGGCAGTGAGGATGCCGTCAAGGTATGGCTCCCTGTGTCCTGGGAAGGACGTCAGCATGTTACTGTCAACTTGATGACTTGACATACAGCCTTAAGAAAAAATAGATTAGACGAATTTTGGCTATCTCTGCAAATGGGGGATGTTAGTGAGAATGGCTCCTGTGGGCGTTCTTTATGCTTCTCTCTTGGATGTTCTTACATTGGACTTTAAGGGAGCGGATTCTTCGTAGCTGCACCATCGTTTTAGCTCCTTTCTCTTCCCCAGTCACGCCTGGCTGCCTTAGCTGACCAGTGGCAGTTCCTGGTGCAAAAGTCAGCTGAAAAGAGTCAGAAACTGAAAGAAGCCAATAAGCAACAGAACTTCAATACTGGGATCAAGGACTTTGACTTCTGGCTCTCTGAGGTAAGGTTAAGTAGTTTTCTGCCCACCAGTGGGGTTTCTAGCCATTTGGGGTAATCGGTCAATCAGTAAGCCCAAAGCTATGAAAAAGCAGCAGATAGGCATTTTTTTTTTTTTTTTTGAGACAGAGCCTCAAGCTCTCACCCTGGATAGAGTGCTGTGGCATCACAGCTCACAGCAGTCTCCAATTCCTGGGCTCAAGCGAGTCTCTTGCCTCCGCCTCCCAAGTAGCTGGGACTACAGGCGCCCTCCACAACGCCTGGCCATTTTTTGCTTGCAGCCGACATTGTTGTTTGGCGGGCCCGGACTGGATTCCATCCCACCAGCTCAGGTGTACATGGCTGGCGCCTTAGCCTGTTGAGCCACAGGCGCCGAGCCCAGATAGGCATTTTAACAGACATCTTTATTATCAAATATGAGTTGTATGCTGTAAGGGATGTATGAGCAATTTGGGGTGGGGCATGGGCTGCAGATCATACATCTGCAAAGCGAATGCAAGGAGGAGGAGGTGATGGGGCACGTGTGGCAGGCAGTGCTAACAAGCCAGTGCCAAGACAGAGGCCAAATAGCAGTGGGTCAGGAAAGCAGGCTTGGAGTGTGTTCTCCACACAGAAAATACAGAGAAATAAAAGGTTATAGAAACCACCACTCTTTTTTATTTTTTATTTTTTTTTGAGACAGAGTTTCATTATGTCTCCCTCCGTAGAGTACTATGGCATCACAGCTCACAACAACCTCAAACTCCTAGGCTCAAGTGATTCTCCTGCCTCCGCCTCCCAAGTAGCTAGGACTACAGGCACCCGCCACAACGCCTCTCTATTTTTTTTTTATTTATTTATATTTTTTTATTGCAGCCAATGTTGTTGTTAGGCGAGCCTAAGCTGGATTGGAACCTGCCAGCTCAGGTGTATGTGGCTGGCGCCTTAGCTGCTTGGGCCACAGGCGCCAAGCTGAAACCACCCCTCTTGACATTCTTCTTTTTTTTTTTTTTTTTTTTGAGGCAGTCTTACTTTGTTACTCTTGGTAGAGTGCCATTGTGTCACAGCTCACCGCAACCTCAAACTTTGGGTTCAAGTGATTCTCTTGCCTTAGCCTCCTGAGTAGCTGGGACTACGGGCACCCACCATAATGCCTGGCTATTTTTAGACATGAGGTCTCACTCTGGCTCAGACTGGTCTCAAACTTGTGAACTCAGGTGATCCACCCACCTCCACCTCCCAGAGTGCTGGGATTATAGTCATGAGCCTGGCCTCACTCTTGACATTCTAGAGTGTCTTTCCAGTTCATACACAGTTTCGTGAATATTTGTGTAGATATGTTTTCTTTATGTATGGTGCACTCACCGTGTAATTTTTCCTAAACATTTGAATGATGTGTAAGTCCATCAGAGAGCTGTCCAATAATTAAACGATTCCCATATTATTGCACATTCAGGTGTTCTCAGATTTTTAGATTATCAATTTGTACATTTAACATCTTTCTACGTTAATATTTGTAAACATTGCTGACATTCTCCCCAGGGGAGTTTCTTGAAGTGGGCTTGCTGTGCATTTTGCCACGGAACCAAAGGGAAGGCTTGGGGACTTCTGCCCTTAGCTATACTATGTAAATGAGTAGGCTGTTGAGGCTGCATTGACTGATAGGGCCGTGTCTCACACCAAGCAGGCTGATACAAGCTGAGTAGGAATAATAGTAATACCTTGTGATGGTCCCAACAAGGGCTTGCATAACCCCTGGGTGTCCTCAGTTTTCTAGAACATTAAGTGTGCACCATATAGTAGCCTTTCCCTTCTTTGTTTTCAATGTCAGGTGGAGGCCCTGCTGGCATCTGAAGATTACGGCAAAGACCTGGCTTCTGTGAACAACTTGCTGAAAAAACATCAGCTGCTGGAGGCGGATATATCTGCCCATGAGGTAAGCAGAGGGAAGCAGGCCAGGCGGAAAGTCTGGCACTCAGCTTTGTGTGACTCCAAAGGAGAATCTAGCACATTTGAGGAAGGAGAGTGATATCTATCACTTAGTAGTGTTCTCAAAAGTGAGACTCTGTCTCAAAAAAAAAGAAAAAAAAAGATGTGCCTTACTCTGTCACCTGGGCTGGAGTACAGTAGCAGGATCATAGCTCAGTGCAACATCCAATTCCTGGGTTCAAGGAGTATAGGCAGCTGTATCTGCCCAGAAGGTAAGGCGCACATTTGGAATGTGCCTCAGCAGTTTTTGTAATGGCCTCAGGACCATTATACAATTATTGAAGGCCCCTAAGCAATTCTGTTTTACAGATGTATCTGTCAATACTGATCATTATTAAAAATTAAATAAATTTGGCCAGCCCTAGTTGTTTCATGCCTGTAAATCCTAGCACTCTGGGAAGCCAAGTCAGGTGGATGACTTGAGCTCAGGAGTTTGGGACCAGACTGAGCAAGAGTGAGACCCAGGCATGGGTGGCACCTATGGCTCAAGGAGTAGGGCACTGGCCCCATATATCAGGGGTAGCAGGTTCAAACCTGGCCTCCGCCAAAAAGAAAAAAAAATAGCCAGGTGTCGTGGTGGGTACTCTTAGTCTCAGCTACTCAGGAGACTGAAGCAGAAGGATCTCTTAAATTCTCTCAAGAATTTGAGTTTCTGTGAGCTATGATGTCAGGGCACTCTACCCGAGGAACAGAGTAGGACTTTGTCTCAAACAATAAATAAGAAAGAGGGCAGGGCGCGACTGTGGCTCTTCAAGTAGGGCGCCGGCCCCATATACTGAAGGTGGCGGGTTCAAACCCAGCCTCGGCCCAACTGAAAAATGGAAAAATAGCCAGGCGTTGTGGCGGGCACCTGTAGCCTCAGCTACTTGGGAGGCTAAGGTAAGAGAATCACCTAAGTCCAGGAGTTGGAGGTTGCTGTGAGCTGTGTGACACCATGGCACTCCATTGAGGGCGATAAAGTGAGACTCTGTCTCTATGAAAAAAAGAAAGAGGGCAGTGCCTGTGGCTCAAAGGAGTAGGGTGCCCCATACACTGAAGGTGGTGGGTTCAAACCCGGCCCCAGCCAAAAACTACCAAAAAAAAAAAAAGAAAGAAGGAAAAGAATTAGCTGGGTGTCGTGTCAGGTGCCTATAGTTCCAGATGCAGGAGGATTGTTTGAAATTGTGAGTTTAAGATTGTAGTCATGGCTTGGTGCCTGTGGCTCAAGCGGCTAAGGCGCCAGCCACATACACCTGAGCTGGCAGGTTCGAATCCAGCCGAGGCCCACCAAACAACGACGGCTGCAACCAAAAAATGACCAGGCATTGTGGCGGGCACCTGTAATCCCAGCTACCTGGAAGAGGGAGGCAGGAGACTCGCTTGAGCCCAGGAGTTGGAGGTTGCTGTGAACTGTGATGCTACGGCATTCTATCCACAGTCACAGCTTGCGGCTCTGTCTAAAAAAAAAAAAAAAAAAAAAAAAGATTGTAATCAGTAACGTGGGCTAATGCCATGGCACTCTAGCCTGGACAACAAAATGAAACTGTCTTATTTTTTTATGGGATTTTGTTTTTGTTTTTTTTTTATGACAGAGTCTTATTCCATCACCCACACAAGAATACAGTGGCATCATTCTAGCTCACAGCAGCCTCTACCTCCTGGGCTCAAGTTATTCTCCTATTTCAACCTCCTAAACAGCTGGAATTAGGGGCACTTGCCATAATGCCCAGCTGATTTTTCTATTTTTAGTAAAGAAGGGAATTTCACTCTTGTTCAGGCTGGTGTTGAACTCCTCAGCTCAAGTAAGCCGCCTACCTCAGCCTTCTAGGTTCTAGGATTACAGGTGTAAGCCACCATGCCCAGCAAGAGGTAATTGATTGATTTATTTATGTTTTTGAGACAGACCCTCAAGCTGTCACCCTGGATAGAATGCTGTGGCATTATACAGCTCACAGTAACCTCCAATTCCTGGGCTCAAGCGAATGTGCCCCTGCCTCCCAAGTAGCTGGGACTGTAGGTGACCACCACAATGCCCAGCCCTTTTTGGTTGCCATATTTTTGGTTGTAGTTATCATTGTTGTTCGGGAGGCCCAGGATGCATTCAAACCCACCACCTCGGCTCAGCGCCTGTGGCTCAATGGGCTAAGGTGCCAGCCACATACACCTGAGCTGGTGAGTTCAAATCCAGCCCTGGCCCGCCAAACAACAATGACAGCTGCATCCAAAAAATGGCCGGGTGTTGTGATGGGCACCTGTGGTCTCAGCTACTTGGGAGGCGGAGGCAGGAAACTCGTTTGAGCCCAGGAATTGGAGGTTGCTGTGAGCTGTGATGTCACAGCACTGTATCCAGTGTGACAGCTTGAGGCTCTGTCTCAAAAAAAAAAAAAAAAACCCCATACACCTCTAGTGTTATGTGGCTGGCGCCCTAGCTGCTGAGCTACAGGCACCAAGCCAAGAGATAGAGTCTTACTTTGTCAACCCCAATATTGTTCCATGGCGTCACAGCTCACCATAACCCCAAACTCTTAGGCTCAAGTGATTCTCTTGCCTTAGCCTCCCAAGTAGCTGGGACTACAGGCCCCCACCACAATGCCCAGCTATTTTTTAGAGACGGGTCTTGCTCTGTTCAGGATGGTCTCAAACCCGTGAACTCAGGCAGTTGACCCTCCTCAGCCTCCCAGAGTGGTAGGATTTCAGGTGTGAGCCACTGCGCCTGACCCCAAAATTTATTTTTTAAAGAGATGCAGGCTAGCGCAGTGGCTCACTCCTATAATCCTACCACTCTAGGAGAACGAGGAGGGTGGATTGCCTGGATTCATGGGTTCAAGACTAGTCTGACTCAGAGCAAGACCCAATCTCTAAAAATAGCCAGGCATTGTGGCGGATGCCTGTAGTTCTAGCACTGTACCGAGGGTGACAAAGTAAGATACTGTCTCAAAAAAGAAAAACAAAATCCATTCATTCATTTTGGGTTTTATTTATTTATTTATTTTTGAGACAGAGTTTCACTTTGTCACCCTAGATAGGATGCCGCTCAAACTGCTGAGCTCAAGCAATTCACTTGCTTCAGCCTCCCAAGTAGCAGGGACTACAGGCGCCTGCCACAACACCCCACTATTTTTAGAGATGGGATCTTGCTCTTGCTCAGGCCAGTCTTCAGCTTGAGAGTTCAAGCAGTCCACTTGCCTTGGCCTCCCAGAGTGATAGGATGCTAGGATTATAGGCAGGAGCTATTGCCCAGGCCGGCCCTACCACTTTGGATTTTTTTTTTTTGAGTGCGCTCAGAGCCTCAAGCTGTCACCCTGGATAGAGTGCGGTGGCATCACAGCTCACAGCAACCTCCAACTCCTGGGCTTAAGCGAGTCTTCTGCCTCTGCCTCCCAAGTAGCTGGGACTACAGGCGCCCGCCACAACACCTGGCCATTTTTTGGTTGCAGCCGTCATTGTTGTTTGGCGGGCCTGGGCTGGATGCAAACTTGCCAGCTCAGGTGTACATGGCTGGCTCTTTAGCCGCTTGAGCCACAGGCGCCGAGCCTTTTTTTTTTTTTTTGAGTCTTAACAATGTTGCCCTTGGTAGAGTGCTGTGGCATTGCAGCTCACAGTAACCTCAAACTCTTGGCCTTAAGCAATTCTCTTACTTCAACCTCTTGAGTAGCTGGGACTACAGGCACTGGCCACAATGCTCAGCTATTTTGTTGTTGTTGTTGTTATAGTTGTCATTGTTTAGCTGGATCCGGCCAGATTCAAACTTACCAGCCTTGGTGTAAGTGGCTGGCGCCATAACCACTGTGTTATGGGCGCTGAGCCCACTTTGTTTATTTTTGAGAAAGTTATCTACCAAAGAACCAGGCCTGAATGAACAGGGTTTTTTTTGTTGTTGTTGTTGTTGCAGTTTTTGGCCGGGGCTGGGTCTGAACCTGCCACCTCTGGCATATGGGGCTGGTGCCCTACTCGTTGAGCCACAGGTGCCACCCCTAAATGAACAGTTTTGTCTGTTAGCTTTTTTTATTTTTTGAGACAGAGCCTCTAGCTGTCATCCTGGAGAGAGTGCAGTGGCATCACAGCTCACAGCAACCTCCAATTCCTGGGCTCAAGTGCTTCTCCTGCTTCCGCCTCCCAAGTAGCTGGGACTACAGACGCCCACCACAACGCCCAGCCATTTTTTGGTTGCAGCCATCATTGATGTTTGGCAGGCCCGGGCTGGATTCGAACCCGCCAGCTCAGGTGTACGTGGCTAGCGCCTTAGCCCTTTGAGCCATAGGCGCCGAGCCTGTCTGTTAGCTTTTTTTAAAATAAAAACAAGTTGGTACTTAAACTAACTTCTTTGCCTTTTTTAAGGATGTTCTTAAGTGAAACAGTATTTTTTTACCGTGTTTGGAGTAGCAGTGAAGAATCCATTTCTACTAGTGCAGTTTGCCACTACCTTGGTTTATGCTGAGGCACCAGCATTTCCCCTCCGCCATCATTTTTTGTGGACCATTGGGGTGTTGTGGCATTTGTCCATACAGTGAACAAGGCAAATCATGTCTTAGTACTTGGTTAGGAAAATGATTTGATAGCAGGGCATCGTGGTGGGCATCTTTTGTCCCAGCTACTCGGGAGGCTGAGGCAAGAGAATCACTTGAGTGCAAGAATTTCAGGTTGCTATGAGCTATGATGCCATGCACTCTACCAAGGGAGAAAAAGTGAAACTCTGTGTCAAAATAAAAAAAGAAAATGATTTAAACTCATAGAATGCTGTCTACATACCGCACCTTGAGTATATCAACACTCCACATCTAGAACAGAAATTCCTAAGTTTCTATTCCTGAGTTCTTATTGTCATCCAGATACTCAGAGGAGACCCAGGTGTTTTTGTTGTTTGTTTGTTTTGTAGAATGCTGTGATGTTATAGGTCACAGCAACTTCAAACTCCTAGGTTGGAGTGATCCTCTTGCCTCAGCCTCTTGAGTACTAGGGACTATAGGTGCCCTCCAGGACACCTGGCTAGTTTTTCTGTTTTTAGTAGAGATAGGGTCTTGCTCTTGCTCAGGCTGGTCTCAAACTCTAAGCTTAGTTTATCCACCCATCTTGGCCTCCCAGAGTGCTTAGGATTACAGGAGTAACCCAGGTTTGTAACTCCTTTCTTTGGGTCTCTTGCCACAGGATCGCCTGAAGGACCTGAATAGCCAGGCAGATAGCCTAATGACCAGCAGTGCCTTTGACACCTCCCAAGTAAAGGACAAGCGAGACACCATCAATGGGCGCTTCCAGAAGATCAAGAGCATGGCAGCCTCCCGGAGAGCCAGACTAAATGAGTCCCATCGCTTACACCAGTTCTTCCGGGACATGGATGACGAGGAGTCTTGGATCAAGTATGCAAGCTACAGCTTCATATTCTGAGATCTCTAGAATACCTCTTATACTTTGAATAGCGGGCGTGGGAGCCCTGAGCTGGCTGGAGGGACAGGAGGTTTCAGTCTCTGCTGGGGTGAAGAGGCAGGAAGGGTGTAGGCCAGAACCCTCTCTAGGCAGGGCTCGCAGCTCCCCCACACGCTCCCTGGGATGGCTTGTGTCTTCTGTCCATAGGCGCAGTGGAAGTGGTGATGTGTTCGTGGTGGTGGTGATCCATGGTGGTTAGGTTAGATCCTGTCTAGACCCTCCCCTTCAGATCCCTGGAAGAGTTAGCAAGTGTGCATCTGATCTCCCAGGAAGGAGGGTGAATTATTTTTAATATCCCTCCAACCCCCAAAATGTTTATCTACTATTTCCAGTTGATGTTACATGTACACAAAGCACTTTTAAGGACAAAATCCTGTAATTCCTCACTTTATTAAAACCTTAACAAAATGATTTATGTAAATACCCTTATGTATTTACATATGTGAGACTGATATGTATTATATATATGTGTGTGTGTGTATATATATATATATATATATATTTGTATATAATGTTCAAATAGGGGTTTTTTTGTTTATTTGTTTGAGATAGAATCTCACTATGTCGCCCTCGGTAAGGTGCCATGGCATAATAGCTCACAACAACCTCAAACTCTTGGGGCTGAAATGATTCTTCTGCCTCAGCCTCTCAAGTAGCTGGGACTCAGGCGCCCACCATAACGCCCGGCTGTTTTCTTGTTGCAGTTGTTGTTTAGCTGGCCGAGGCCGGGCTCAAACCCAGCAGCCTCAGTGCGGCTGGCGCCATAACCACTGTGCTACAGGCGCCAAGCCTCAAATAGGTTTTTTTGTTTTTCTTTTTGTTTTTGTTTTTTTGAGACAGAGCCTTAAGCTGTCACCCTGGATAGAGTGCTGTGGTGTCACAGCTCACAGCAACCTCCAATTCCTGGGCTTAAAGCGAGTCTCTTGCCTCCGCCTCCCAAGTAGCTAGAACTATAGGCACCCGCCACAACTCCTGGCCATTTTTTTGGTTGCAGCTATCATTGTTGTTTGGCGGACCCGGGCTGGATTCGAACCCGCAAGCCAAGGTGTATGTGGCTGGCGCCTTAGCCACTTGAGCCATAGGTGCCAAGCCCTCAAATGGGTTTTTTGTTTTCTTTTTTTTGCAGTTTTTGGCCGGGGCGGGGTTTGAACCCGCCACCTCCGGCATATGGGACCGGTGCCCTACTCCTTTGAGCCACAGGCACCGCCCTCAAATGGGTTTTTTTTTTTTGTTTTTGTTTTTTTGCCATTTTTGGCCAGGGCTTGGTTTGAACCTGCACCTCCGACATATGGGGCCGGAGCCCTACTCCTTTGAGCCACAGGTACTGCCCTCAAATGGGGTTTTTAAGGCCAGTGGTGCTTCTAGTTTCACCAGCTCTCTATAGGACCTACACACAGTAGGACTCATACGTGCAAACGCGGACACAGGACATTCTTAGAAACTTTTCATTTCAAAAATAGAGACTTTTGTTTTCCAGAAAACTGGCAAAAGTTTTCCTGGAGAGATAGATGGATGTAAAGAACATCATTGGGTCTGTTGTTGGCCCAACATCCTCACTGACTGTACTGTGAGTTTTCTTTTTTTGGAGACAGTCTTACTTTGTTGCCCTCAGTAGAGTGCCATGGCTTCATAGTTCACAGTAACCTCAAGCTCTTGGGCTCAAGCAATTCTCTTGCCTCAGTCTCCCGAATAGCTGGGACTATAGGTGCCCGCCACAGTGCCCAGCTATTTTTAGAGATGGGGCTTGCTCTTGCTCAGGCTGGTCTGGAACCTGTGATCGCAGGCCATACACCTGCCTCGGCCTCCCATAATGGTAGGATTATTGGTGTGAGCCACTGTGCCCTGCCTGTACCATGACTCCTATCCAGGGAGAAGAAGCTGCTAGTGAGTTCAGAAGACTATGGCCGGGACCTGACTGGTGTTCAGAACCTGAGGAAGAAGCACAAGCGGCTGGAGGCAGAACTGGCTGCACATGAGCCAGCCATTCAGGTGGGGGGTGATCTTTTGACTGAGAGGGCGGGGCCTTTGAGTAGACCCCAGAGGGCAAATAGAGCCTTTATTCTTACTTCACTGAGGTCCCTACAGCCCCATCCAGGAGCAGTTGTACAATTAACATCGGGGCCTTTTTTGGGGGAGCTCTGAGGCTGGGCACCGGCAGAGCTGCCTCTGTTAATCTAGTCTCTTTGCCTGTCAGGGTGTCCTGGACACTGGGAAAAAGCTGTCTGACGATAACACCATCGGGAAGGACGAGATTCAGCAGCGTCTGGCACAGTTTGTGGAACACTGGAAAGAGCTAAAGCAGCTGGCAGCCGCCCGGTGAGTGGTTGGAATCTGTGTGGAGCTGCTGGGCCCTCTCACCAACTCCTAGACCTTTAGGCATGCACCTGCCATAGCAGCTTGTTCCAGGACCACCTGCAACTGGCCGTGCTGGGCTGTACCTTGTGTATGGTTCCAGAATCTCATGTCTGAGGACATGGAAGACTTAACTGACCATTGACAACCCACCCTCCTTGTTTTTAAGCACATGTTAACTACTAGAATCAAAGTTGAAAGAGATAATGGCTGATTTTTTTCCTGTCTCCTGTAATTAGGGGTCAGCGGCTAGAAGAGTCCTTGGAATATCAGCAGTTCGTAGCTAACGTAGAGGAGGAAGAAGCCTGGATCAATGAGAAAATGACTCTGGTGGCCAGTGAAGATTATGGAGACACTCTTGCTGCCATCCAGGTGAGAAAATAACTAAAGGAGATATTTTCCTTCTCTGTTAGCAAGTGGTCGTCACTTTCTAGCTGTTTGTTAAATGGTCTATTCTGACCAGGAGAGCACAGAGCCAACAACCAACGTCTCAGTGATTTGTGTTAGACCTCAAGATATCATCCTCGGGATGGTGCCCTCCATAAACTGAATTGGCATGACTACGTCAGCCCCAGTTGTTCAGCCTCATTTTCAGTCTAGCAGTGTCAATGCCATGGTTTCTACATTGTATTAGTTGCCTGTGGCTGCTGTAAAGTACCATGAACTGGGTGGCTTAAAACAACACATATTGTCTTCTGATTCTAAAGACTAAATGTCCTAAATCAGGGTGTAGGGTGGACCATGCTTTCTAACACTTGCAGGGAAAAATCCTTCCTTGACTCTAGCTCGATAGTCCCAGGCGTCCTTGGCTTGTGGCAGCATCACTCTAGTCTCTGCCTGTCTTCAGATAGCCTCTTCCCTCTGCATTTATGTCTCCACTCAGAATTCTCTTTTGTGTGTCTGTCCAAATTTCCTTTTTTGTACAAGGACATCAGTCATATTGGTATTCCGAGATCCATCCTAAAGAGCCCATCTTAGCTTTGCAGACTATGTCTGCAGAGACTCTATTTCCACATTCACAGATACCAGAAGTTAGGACTTCGACATACCTTTTGGAGGGACACAGTTCAACCCATAACTTCCTTCCTAAATTGGCCAACTGTTGCTACACTCCCCTAAATTCGGTGGTTGAGAACAATACTCACTTCTGACTTGCCACAACTCTATGGCTTGGCAGCATTTCCTCTGCTACTTTCACATGAGGTTCTTTGTGCGGCTGCATTAAAGTAGAACACAGCTGGGCTGAGAAATCCAAGGTGACCGTGGCCACTTGCTAGCAGCTGAGCCTGGCTGCTGGCCAGCTGGGACGTCTCTGTTCCCCTCCAGGTGGTCTTTCATCTTCTAGTGACTAAACCAGCTTACTTTAGTAGCATCCAGAGAGGCACAGGCAGGAGCTACAGGGACTCTGAGGGCTTTACACATCATCCTCACTGCGTTCTGCCGGCCAGATTAAGTCCTCAGGCATCCCATAGTCACAGGGTGGCTGAACAGAAACCTGTCTCAATAAGGCAATGCTACGAAACACCATTATTAAATGTTCCTAAATTCCTGCCACCAGATGGGGAAGCAAAGTCTATGTTCCTAGTAATGGAAGTGGCCTAGTCAGGGTAATTTGGGTAGAATTTAGACAAAGTCCATGATCTCCCTCCTCTGCAGAGTGAAAATGTTATCTCCAGGGCTTCAGTTCTAACATGGAAAAGAAGATGGGCTCAAATTAAATCTTAAAATCGAGCGTCACTGGTTGAGTGGGTGTTTATCTTCCACTTTCTTTGCATTCTTTCTGTGGTCTTCTGGAGGGACAGGAGACATTGTGGATTGGGCATAGCCCCACCGAAAGTCCTTCTCTGACTGTAGCTTCTTAAGCCCACCTACTGCCAGTAAATCTCACTGCCTCCCGGTTTTCCTAGCATTGTAATTATCTATTTATTGGTGTACCATTTATTTTCCTGTTCCCCAACCGGACTATAATTCGTGTTAGGGCAGGAATGTGTTGGTTGTTTCACCCTCTGTCCCTGGGGCCTACCCATAGCACCCAGCAGGCTCTCAGGAGCTGGCCTTGCTATTTCTACTCCAGGGTTTACTCAAGAAACACGAAGCTTTCGAGACAGACTTCACCGTTCACAAGGACCGTGTGAATGATGTCTGTACTAATGGACAAGACCTCATTAAGAAGGTGAGCCTGGCCCCCGATAAGATCCAGTCTGGATACCCGTGTCTCTCAGTGGGCCCACAAAGCTCACTCTTTACCAAAGAGTAAATATCCCTACCAAAGGATAAATATCCCAAAAGTCTGTGTGAAGACTGGTGACCATTCTATTCCTCTGTCTCATGGAGAAAAGTCGATCATGTGACAGGCTGGATTTTTCCACTTTCTGAAGCCAGTTAGTAAAGTTACTCTGTGGTGCTTATTTTCTCTGTCTTAATTAAGCAGAGGAACATCCCTTTTATCCTTCTGTGACACTGACTTTCCCAAATGCTTCTGTTAGATTATATTTCTCAAGCAATATAAGCACTTTTCAGAGATGGTAGAAAATACAAATAAGCAAAACATAAAATAAAAATCACCCATCAAGCAAATACTCGGAGATGACCATATCAAGACATTCATGTCTAACCTTCCAGACCTTTCCTTTCCTGTTACATAGCACCACCAATAGGATTACATCATCGCGTAAGTTATCAAAAGCCTGGCTGCTGCATAGGATGTTTTAGAAATGAGTCTGTTTTGTTCTAACAGCTCATTCTGGAGAAACAAAAGAAAGGGTTTTGCTTTCTCTGTGGCAGTGAAGCCATGTCTCCACGCATTGGCACCCCCTTTTTTTTAAAGAGACAGAGTTTCACTTTGCCACCCTTGGTAGAGCGCTGAGGCATCACAGCTCATAGCAACCTCCATTTACTCGGGAGGCTGAGGCAAGAGAATCGCCTAAGCCCAGGAGTCAGAGGTTGCTGTTAGCAGTGTGATGCTACAGCGCTCTACCAAGGGCTATAAAGTGAGACTCTGTCTCTACAAAACAAAAAAAAAATTTGCGCTCAGTAATCATAGTCTTGAGACTAGGGTTTTGATCCTAGGGGGTAATAACATTTAAAATCCATCCATGTTCACTGGAGATCCTTGCCCTGATCTATAAATAAACTAATATGAAACTAATTTCAGATATAATGTATATTTTCAAACGTCTTTAACAATGGCTCCAAAGTGTTCAGGGCTTAAGAGTTTTCAGGGTCTACAGTGTCAAAACATTTTTCTGAACCATTGTTTTTATTGCATAGGTATAGTAGCCTTACTTTGGATGTACAATATTTTATTTAAGTGATTAATTATTGATGCTTTTTCCCATGTTATGCTGTCAAATATAATGCTAGTGAATACATCATCATAACTTCACATTTTAGCACATGCTCATTACTTTTCTAGGATAATTCTGAGGAGTGTTATTTAGAGTATTTCCTTAGGCTTTACTCTGGGCTGCTCTTAAAAAAGGCTGTCCTGGCTCGGCGCCAGTGGCTCAAGCAGCTAAGGCTCCAGCCACGTACACCTGAGCTGGCAGGTTCAAATCCAGCCCAGGCCCACCAAACAACAGTGATGGCTGCAACCAAAAATTAGCCGGGCGTTGTGGCGGGCGCCTGTAGTCCCAGCTACTCGGGTGGCTGAGGCAAGAGAATCGCCTAAGCCCAGGAGTTGGAGGTTCCTGTGAGCTATGTGACATCATGGCACTCTACCAAGGGCGATAAAGACTCTGTCTCTACAAAAAAAGAAAGAAAAGGCTTTCTTGACTCATATCCATAGCACAGTCACAGCACATAGGAGCCGGCCACATACACATAGGCTGGTAGGTTTAAACCTGGCCCAGGCCAACTACAACCAAAAAATAGCCGGGTGTTGTGGCGGGCACCTATAGTCCCAGCTACTGGGAGGCTGAGGTAAGAGAATCGCTTAAACCCAGGAGTTTGAGGTTGCTGTGAGCTGTGACACCACCGCACTCTACTCAGGGTGACATAGTGAGACTGTCTCAAAAAAAAAAAAAAAAAAACTCTTTTTTTGTTACTCTGTCCAATGAGATGATAAATTTAAAAAAAGAAAAAGAAAAAAGGCTTTCCTGCCATTCTTCTTGGGGCAGTGGGCAGGGAGTAAGTGGCACAATCTACCTTCCCAGGGAGGGTGCAGGGCAGGTAAGCACAGCTAGATAATGACGAGCACGTGCTTGTCTTCATGGTCTAGAACAATCACCACGAGGAGAACATCTCTTCAAAGATGAAGGGCCTGAATGGAAAGGTGTCAGACCTAGAGAAGGCCGCAGCCCAGAGGAAGGCGAAGCTGGACGAGAACTCGGCCTTCCTTCAGTTCAACTGGAAGGCCGACGTGGTGGAGTCCTGGGTCGGTGAGTGCCAAGGGCCCCGGGTTTCTCGCTCTCCCAGCCCAGAAGGATCGTCCCCACACCACACCTTATCTGCTTCACGTGCAGCTGGTTTTTTCTGAAGGGAAGAAGCAGATTAAATGTGGGCGTATCAGAGAATCTACCACCAGGGCAGGCCAGCTCTGGAGGGACAGTGTCCTCCACCATGACCCGGCTTTGGGCTGACACCAGGGTTATCGGCACAAAGGCCTATAAGTTGGCATTCTTTTTTTCTTTCTTTGGGATGCCACATCATATCCCTGCTATTTCCTTTCTGCCCTTTCTTTTTTCTCTCTCTCTCCCCACCCTATCTTCCCTTCTTTCACTCTCCTTCTGAAATAATAAACTTTTATACCCTTAAAAAAAAAGGCTCAGTGCCTATAGCTCAGCAGCTAGGGTGCCAGTCATATACACTGAAAGTGGTAGATTCAAGCCCAGAAGCCTGCCGAACAACAATGACAACTACAACCACAAAATAGCTGGGTGTTGTGGCTGCTTGGGAGACTGAGATAAGAGAATCACTCATTTAAGTCCAAGAGTTGGAGGTTGCTGTGAGCTGTGACACTACAGCACTCTACTGAGGGCGACATAGTGAGACTCTGTCTCAAAAATGGGGGGGGGGGGGGTTTGAGGGTACCACAGTGGTTGTGGCATCAGCCCCAAAAACCAAGGCTGGTGGGTTTGAACCCAGCCTAGGGAAGCTAAACAACAACAACTGCTACAAAAAATAGCCAGGCATTATGGTGGGCGCCTGTAGTCCCAGCTACTTGGGAGGCTAAGGCAAGAGAATCTCTTCATCTCAAGAGTTTGAGGTTGCTGTGAGCTGTGATGTCACGGCATTCTACCGAGGGTGACATAGTATGACACTGTCTCAAAAAAAAAAAAAAAAAAGCCTATAAACCTGAACTGAGCCATAGACATCCTAACATGAACAAAATGGATAACCAAAGGTACCAGAGATGCCAGAACCATCCTTCCAGCTTCATCTAGCTCCTGTGTGAGGGAGAGCTAGATTCTGATATCAGGACACATGTGTCCTGGGTTGTTACTGTCACATGAGTAGCAGTTGGACTACACCTAGGACAGGCCAGAAGGACTCTTTATGGTACAGTTGCAGGCTGGGGATATGGGTATGCAGGGAGGGGCAGTTACTGTGAGCTCAGAGACTGCCATGAGTGATATTGGAATTTAAATGTAAACAAAAAAGGCTGGGCGTGGTGGCTCACCCCTGTAATCTTAGCACTCTGGGAAGTTGAGACAGGTAGATTGCTGGTGCTCATGAGTTAGAGACCATCCTGAGCCAGAGCAAGACCCTGTCTCTAAAAGAGGCAGGCATTGTGGTGGTCCCAGCTACTCAGGAGGCTTAGGCAAGAGAATCGCTTAAGCCCAAGAGTTTGAGGTTGCTATGAGCTATAACGCCACAACACTCTACAAAGTAAGATTGTCTCAAAAAAATAAAATAAAAAATAAATATAAACAAAATAATAGTTTTCATGGGAGTTTTTTCTTTTTAATCCCTCTCACTACACTGAGATAAGTTGTAGTGTATTTTCCACACCTGGTTTTCTAGGTGAAAAGGAGAACAGCTTGAAGACAGATGATTATGGCCGAGACCTGTCTTCCGTCCAGACGCTCCTCACCAAACAGGTTGGTGTGGCCAATTTAATTTGTCGAGTGATTGAAATGTATGCAAATAGCATTTCCTGGTAGATACTGATGAGGGGTCAGCGCCTTTCACTGAGGTGTTTGACTATCTTATGTCAGGCCCTGGGGATTCAACGGTGAACAGAATCCTGTCCTGATCTTCAGGAAGCTTCCATACTAACTGGGGGAGCAAACACATCACTTGCCATATGCACACACTGCAGGGGCTGCCTCACTCAGATTTCAGCAGGCGGATTAGGGCAAGCCTTCCTGAGGCTTGAGGATTAAATTATGAAGGGTTAGCTGAAAGAAGTCAGAGTTAGCCTAGCGTGGTGGCACACACCTGTACTCCAGCTGTTTAGGAGACTAAAGTGGGAGAATCACTTAGTCCAGGAGTTCAAAGATGCAGTGAGCTATGACTGTATCACTGCATTCCAGTCTGGGTAATAGACCAAGACCCTCTCTGAAAAAAGAAAGAGAAAAGAAGTCAGAGAAGAAGCAGGATGAGTATTCCAGGCAAAGGTGCTGGAGAGGAACATTTCCCTGCCAGGGAGCAGGAAACTCAGAAGAAACCACCGCAATTATCTGTGGTCTGAAGGAAGGCAACAAAGTGGGCAGATGTGACTGAGCATTGGCAGAGGGAGAGGACTTTAGGCTGACAGTCTGACTTGAGCATCTGAAGGGACGGGTATTGGCTCTTCTGCACTGAGGCACCCAGGAAAAGCAAGTTACGTAGTCTCACTGCAGTCACCATACGTTGGCTTGTTCTTTTTTCCAGGAAACCTTCGATGCTGGCCTGCAGGCCTTCCAGCAGGAAGGCATAGCCAACATCACGGCCCTTAAAGACCAGCTGCTGGCCGCCAAGCACATTCAGTCCAAAGCCATTGAAGCCCGGCATGCCTCCCTCATGAAAAGATGGAGCCAGCTTCTGGCCAACTCGGCAACCCGGAAGAAGAAGTTGCTGGAGGCTCAGAGTCATTTCCGAAAGGTGAGGACAGGCAGGTGAAGCTCATCTGGGTCCATGCAAGGGGAGACACCCCCACCTTCCATCTGCCATGTTCTGCCGCAATCCTGATAGGAAGCTGGCTTCACACAGAGTTGCTGGATGTGGGTGCAGAGTCACCAAGGCATGCAGGGATTCTGCCTTGTGAGGCTCTACTCAGAAGCACCCAGGACTGTCTTGGTGTTAGCCTATGCTGATTGGCAACGGGTAAAAAGGGAAGATTTGAGAAGCAGAAAGTGAAGATAGGCAGAGAGCAGAGCTATGTGCCTACGGTGCCCTGCATGCCTCTTTCCCTCCCTCCCCTGTCCACGTGCCCCAGTGCCCACCTTCTGCTCAGGGAGCTGCACATCCAGCCCTGAGCAGCTCTCCTAACTCAGTCTCCTGTGCTTCCAGGTAGAGGATCTCTTCCTGACCTTTGCCAAGAAGGCTTCTGCCTTCAACAGCTGGTTTGAAAACGCAGAGGAGGACTTAACAGACCCAGTGCGCTGCAACTCCCTGGAGGAGATCAAAGCCTTGCGGGAGGCCCACGATGCCTTCCGCTCCTCCCTCAGCTCTGCCCAGGCAGACTTCAACCAGCTGGCTGAGCTGGACCGCCAGATTAAGAGCTTCCGTGTGGCCTCCAACCCCTACACCTGGTTCACAATGGAGGCCTTGGAGGAGACCTGGAGAAACCTGCAGAAAATCATCAAGGTGCCCCTCCCATGCCCCCACTGCTGAGCACCTACCAACCCGGGCTCCTGTCAGATCCTATTCTTGTAAAACAACAAAACTTAGGAGCAGAAGGAGGAAACAGCATGGTTTTGTTTACCAGAAGTTTCCATGTATCAGACTGGCTATTCCCTCCTTGACTGCGGTCACTTCCCCTCCTAGTATTGCCAGAGGCCCTAGCAGTGGAGGGAGAAAGACCTTCTAAGTGTTCTGATCTAGCATAATGTCTAGACTCCCTCCCCTGCCATCCTGGGAGAGGTTAACATCCCAGGCCTCCCCACCCTCAGAGGGACTGCTATTTATCATGGTTAGCTTCAGATGTTACTTCCTGCTTCTCTTAGACTTGAAGTCCAGCTGATCAGTTCCTAAGGGAGAGCCCTCGTCACCCTGAGCCACCTGGGGAGGAGGGACTGGGTCACTGCCCCTGCAGCACATAGCATCTTTGTGCTTTGATCCTCAGGAGCGGGAGCTGGAGCTGCAGAAGGAGCAGCGGCGTCAGGAGGAGAATGACAAGCTGCGCCAGGAGTTTGCCCAGCATGCCAACGCCTTCCACCAGTGGATCCAAGAGACCAGGTGCCTGCCAGGCAGAGCCAGCTCCAAGTCCTTGCTGTGTTTAGGCCCTGAGGAGCCTTCTGGTCCCTGAGGCTGAATCCCCACCCTCCAGCCCCAGGCCTGAGGAGCTTTGTTTAAAACCAGAGGCTAAAGCCAGGTGTGGTGGCTCACACCTGTAATCTCAGCACTCTGGGAGGATGAAGCAGGTGGATTGCGCAAGCTCACTAGTTCAAGACCAGCCTGAGCTAGAGCGAGACTTCATCACTAAACTAATAAATAAAAATAGGGCAGCACCTGTGGCTCAAAGGAGTAGGGCGCCGGTCCCATATGCCTGATGTGGTGGGTTCAAACCCAGCCCCGGCCAAAAACTGCAAAAAAAAATAGCTGGGTATTGTGGCAGCGCCTATAGTCCCAGCTGCTTGGGAGGCTAAGGCAAGAGAATCACTTGAGCCCAAGATTTTGAGGTTGCTGTGAGCTGTGACTCCACAGTACTCTACCAGGGGGAACAAAAAGAAACAAAACAGAGGCTGCCTTGGAATAAATGGGGTCCACACAGCCTGGTCAGGCCCAGAGAGGGAGAGGGTTAGGGTTATGCAGAGTCAAAACAGCTGTCTCCATAGAGGTTGGGTTGCTGGGGGTCCTAGATGGGGTGCGACCACGCAGGCCTCCTGTTAGCCCCCAGCTGCGAGTCAGCAACAGATGGCACAGCGTCTGCCACAGTGGCACTGATGCTCTTGGTTTTGTTTTTCTTCCTTTGTCTTTTCTCTGTCCCCTACCTCCTGAATGCCGCTGTTGTCCGGACGCCACCTTGTCTCGCGGCTGCTTGGATCTCCTCTCCACAGGACGTATCTCCTCGACGGGTTAATATTGTCTCCTTCTTTCCCGGGCCATCGTGTGGTGGTGTCTCGTGTGCTTGCCCCTCTGCCCCCACCCCACTGCCTGGCTTGCAGAGGACCCCGGGCGGGCTGCACTTCCCCCACCCGCCATGCCCCTGTCACTTCACAAGGAGCAAGTGCCTTGTCCCACAACAGCCCACTGTCCTGTCAGAGCCCTCGGGCTGGGGAGGGAGCCACACCATCTTTCTGTTGAGATTCCAAGGAAATGGGATCAAGCCAGGAGGCCAGAGCTGGAGAGCAAAACCTGGGGAGCCCATGCCTGTCAGCTGCTAGGCTGAACTCTTTCGCCTCATTGCCCCAGTATGTGCCAGGGTGATCATGGGCATGAAGCTTATGACAGTGCTAGGGGCTCAGGCTGGGTCTGTAAGCCCAGAGCTGCGAGGAAGGGCCGTGTGGTAACCCTACCCGCATCGGGCTGAGGCTGCCCTCCATGTTCTCCAATGGAGGGGTGGGTAACAGCAACTGACTTGACATAATAGAAGGCAAAAATGCCCTCATCGTTGTGATGTGACAGCAGGACCTCTCCTTGAGGCAGGCCCAGGGCCTTTGCCCAGGTGAGTCCCCTTTGTGTTCCCTGTTGCACAGGCCAGTGGGATTGCAGTGGCTTAGGCTGCATGTCAGGTTGCAGGGGTGGCCGGGAGAGAAAGGTGCCCAAACCAGTCTAGCTGCACGTACTGGCAGCAGAGCCGGTGGGGATATGGGGCCTACCATTCTGGCCTGAGCCCCAGGGACAACCTGGCCACCTGGCTTTCCTGCCCACACGATTTCTGCTGGTCTTGGTCTTGTCTCTGTGGAGGGACATAATCCCCTCACCTTGTGGCTCCTCCCCAGCCCCTTCCCATCTCGCTCAGTCCCAGCATAGCTGCCCCAAGCTGGGCCATGGGGCCTCCCACCTCCAGTACCCACCCGGTGCCAGGTTGCCTTTGCCTGTGCACTGCCAGCTTGGGCCCTGTGGCGTACGTCTCGCGGTGTGCTCCTGCCTCTCCCCTTGGTGTATTCACTGGTTTCTTTCCTTTGACTAGCATAGCGTATCGTCGCGTCATTCGTGTCTATCAGTATGAAGTTGGGGATGATCTGTCTGGAAGGTTTTTCTCCTCTTATTTCTCTTCTTACCTCACTGTGGTTTTACCAATGCACTCTTGACTTTCCCAGGCGGCTCTGCTTTCTGACTAACCCACCGCTTGGGAAGGAGGGTCTGTCCTCCTCCCACTGCACTGGCACCCCGCCTCCTGCCCCCAGGTCCTGGGGGTGTGCTTTTCCTGGGGGACGTGGTGTGACTGTGAGTCTGACCTGCTGGGGTAGGAGGAAGCCTGGTGTGGTGCCTTGCCTTGCTAGAGCACTTTGAATTGGGGATATTTCAGAGCTAACCCTGGCTCACTGGGTGTTAAAAGGGTAGGTGGGGACAAACGTGGGTACAGGGGAGGCTGGGCTGAAACCCTACTAAGTACATATGCACCGTTTGAACTTGTCCCTGCACGTACCCCAACTCATTTGTAGTCTTTGTTCACTGGTAGCCTTCTGTGACCTCATACTGTCCCATCTTGGGGAGAAGGAAGCTCCCCAAAACCCATCTGCTCTTCAGAACTTGACCCTGGAAAGGAGACCCTGGCTCTGGCTGTGTCAGGATTACAGAACCCAAACCTGGAGTTTAGTCACAGCCATCTCCCTCCTTAGGAACCATTAAAACCACTTTAGAAACCCACACTGGGCTCGGCACCTGTGGCTCAAGTGGCTAAGGCACCAGCCACATACACCTGAGCTAGTGGGTTCAAATTCAGCCCAGGCTGCCAAACAATAACAGCTGCAACCAAAACAGCCAAATGTTGTGGCGGGCGCCTGTAGTCCCAGCTACTTGGGAGGCGGAGGCAGGAAAATTGCTTGAGCCCATGAGTTGGAGGTTGCTGTGAGCTGTGATGCCACAGCACTCTATCCAGGGTGACAGCTTGAGGCTCTGTCTCAAAAAAATAGGCTCAGCACCTGTGGCTTAAGCAGCTAACGCACCAGCCACATACACCTGAGCTGGCAGGTTTGAATTCAGCCTGGGCCGCCAAACAATGACGGCTGCAACCAAAAAATAGCCAGGCGTTATGGCAGGTGCCTATAGTCCCAGCTACTTGAGAGGCGGAGGCAGGGGAATCACTTGAGCCCAGGAGTTGGATGTTGCTGTGAGCTGTGATGCTACAGCACTCTACCCAGGGCAACAGCTTCAGGCTTTGTCTCAAAAAATAAATAAATACCCGCACTGATCATGAGCTCCCGATACACCCCCGTTCGCACTCTTCCTGTGTCTGAAGGTTGTGTTGTCACCCTGGGCTGTGGCTCCCTCCCTCCTCGAGAACCTGCCATGGTTTCTGAGGGTGGCTGTCAGGTTCTCAGCCTCTGCCCTAAAGCCGCCCATCTATTGGGGGCAGGGTAAGCAGGGTGTCTCCTCCCCAGGGCTGCAGAGGATGCTCTGCTCCCACAAGGGAACTTAAACTTCACTATTCTGTCACCTGAGGAGCCACCTGAGAAAAGATCCTGGCCCACATGTCAGGTGGCAGCTTCCTGTCTCTGAAACGGTAGACCTTTTACCTCCCCTCCCTGACTCCCAGGGCCAGTTAGGAACTGACAGCCAATTAGATAGGTGTTCTTTCCTTAATGAAAGGAACATGAGGTTGCCATTGTTGTACCAGAGGATAGTTCTGCTGAGCTCCGGGTCTGCTACACTTGGGCCCCTTCCTCACTGTGCTTTTGTGTTCAGGTCCTGCATGGTGGAAGAGTCAGGAACCCTGGAATCCCAGCTTGAGGCTACCAAAGTAAGTGCCCCTGGGTCTTCTGGCCCATCTGAGACTCCCCCTTATCCAACTACCCCCAGGAGAAACTCACTTTCCTTCCTAGTTCAAGGTCAGGAACTAGGTGTACTGGTTTACCCTTTCTTCCTTGGGCTAAAGCAGCTGGGGCTCATCATTTTAAAGAAAGTCTTTAAATGGTTTGCTTCGACAACACATACACTAAAATTGGAACGATACAGAGAAGATTGGCATGACCCCTGCACAAGGATAGCATGCAAATTCGTGAAGCATTCCATATTCTTTTTTTGGTTATAGCCATCATTGTTGTTTGGCGGGCCCAGGCTGGTTTCAAACTCACCAGCTCAGGGATAGGTGGCTGGTGCCTTAGCCACTTTAGCCACAGGTGCCAAGCCATTCTATGTTTTTTGTTTTTTTTTTAAGAGACAGAGTCTCACTTTATTGCCCTCAGTAGAGTGCCATGGCGTCACACAGCTCACAGCCAACTCCAGCTCCTAGGCTTAGGCGATTCTCTTGCCTCAGCCTCCCGAGTAGCTGGGAGTACAGGCGCCCACCATGATACCCAGCTAGCGTTCCATATTCTTTTTTAAAAATGTCTTTGAGCTACCTCGGCCTTGTTTGTAAAAGAAGAGAGTCTTCTGTCCTCTATACTGCTTCCCTAGTGGGGCTACCAGTTTGTTTGTGGCTCTCATATTGAAAGTGTTTCTGGGCCAGGCGTGGTGGCTCACACCTATAATCCTAGCATTGTGGAAGGCCGAGGTGGGTAGATTGCCTGAGGTCACAGGTTCAAGATGAGCCTGAGTTAGAGGCAGACCTCATCTCTAAAAATAGCTGGGCATTGTGACAGGCGCCTGTAGTCCCAGCTACTTGGGAGGCTAAGGCAAGGGAATTGCTTAAGCCCAAGAGTTTGAGGTTGCTGTGAGGTGTGAGGCCATAGCACTCTACCAAGGGCTACACAGTAAGACTTATGTCTCAAAAAAAACAAAAAGTGGGCGACGCCTATGGCTCAAAGGAGTAAGGTGCTGGCCCCATATGCTGGAGGCGGAGGGTTCAAACCTAGCCCTGGCCAAAAAAAAAGTGTTTCTGTCTGTGTAAGGCACAGTAACTCTTGCCTATAATCCTAGTATTCTGGGAGGCTGATGCTAGAGGATTGCTTAAGCTCAGGAATTTGAGACCAGACTGAGCAAGAACAAGACCCTGTCTCTACTAAAAATAGAAAAATTAGCCAGGCATGGAGGTGGGACAGAAGGATCACTTGAACCATAAGAATTTGAGCTAGACTGGAAGCAATGGCACTCTACCCTAGAGCAAAAGTAAGACTGTCTAAAAAAAAAAAAAAGTTAAGTTTCCTTCTACTAAGGTTGTTTGGATTTCTTCAGCTTCGCCCTGTATTAGAATGTTCCTGTTCTAGGTCTCAGGCCATGCTGGGAGCAAGCACTTCAGGAGGGTTTTTGGGTTGGGTACTAAGGTATAGGCCCCATCCCACAAATCTTTGCTCCCCACCCTGCAGCGCAAGCACCAGGAAATTCGAGCTATGAGAAGTCAGCTCAAGAAGATTGAGGACCTGGGGGCTGCCATGGAGGAGGCCCTTATCCTGGACAACAAGTACACAGAGCACAGCACTGTGGGCCTGGCACAGCAGTGGGACCAGTTGGACCAGCTGGGCATGCGCATGCAGCACAACCTGGAGCAGCAGATCCAGGCCAGGTACCTGCCCGCAGGCCACACACAGCTGGGATGGTAGGAGGGAATGTCACCTGCTGTGTGGTGGGCCTGGTCCCCTGATTCTGTTCTTATTTGCAGGAACACAACAGGTGTGACCGAGGAAGCCCTCAAAGAATTTAGCATGATGTTCAAGTGAGTAGGCCCCACTTGCTTGGGGCTGGGGTGGGCTCAGCAGCAGGACCTGGGTGCTGAGCAGCCCTGGGCTTTGTGCTGCAGACACTTTGACAAGGACAAGTCTGGCAGGCTGAACCACCAGGAATTCAAATCCTGCCTGCGTTCCCTGGGCTATGACCTGCCCATGGTGGAGGAAGGTGAACCTGACCCTGAGTTTGAAGCAATCCTGGATACCGTGGATCCAAACAGGTAACTTGTGGGCAGGGAGCAGAAGTAGCCTGCCCTCAGCCTTTCTGCTCTCCCTGCTCACTGCACTTGCTCCCCTGCCCTCCAGGGATGGCCATGTCTCCCTGCAAGAATACATGGCTTTTATGATCAGCCGTGAAACTGAGAACGTTAAGTCCAGTGAGGAGATTGAGAGTGCCTTCCGGGCCCTCAGCTCAGAAGGAAAACCTTACGTGACCAAGGAGGAGCTCTACCAGGTAGGGGCCTTGGGAGGTGGGGTGAAGGAGTTTCCTCAAGAAAACTATAAAGGCTGGCCGGCCCCCATACGCCAAAGGTGGTGGGTTCAAACCCGGCTTTGGCTGAATTGCAAAGCAAAAAAATGGCCGGGCATTGTGGCGGGCACCTGTAGTCCCAGCTACTTGGGAAGCAGAGGCAGGAGACTCGCTTGAGCCCAGGAATTGGAGGTTGCTGTGAGCTGTGAAGCCACGGCACTGTATCCAGGGTGACAGCTTGAGGCTCTGTCTCAAAAAAAAAAAGTGAGACTCTGTCTCTACAAAAAAAAAAGAAAGAAAGCTAAAGCTAAAGGTCATGCTTGGATATGGGGCAAAGCTAAATCTAGGGGGTCACTCCTCAGTCATTCCCCAGTTTTAAGTGCTACCTGTGCTGGGTACAGGAGTGTTTTCTCCATTTACAAATGATATTAAGTCCCATATCTGCTGGGAAAATTGACTGTGAACTGAACCCAAATCCTCCAGAGATGTTTGGAGGCACAAGTCTCAAGCTAGCCTGGCACGGTCAGCTAACGTGTGCTGTGTCTGCCCCAGAACCTGACCCGGGAACAAGCGGACTACTGTGTCTCCCACATGAAGCCCTATGTGGACGGGAAGGGCCGTGAGCTCCCCACCGCCTTTGACTACGTTGAGTTCACCCGCTCACTCTTCGTGAACTGATCCTCAGCCCAGAGGTCAGCCTGCCCCTTGCTGCGTGCCCTGCTGCATGTCAACTCATTTTTGTGCTCTTAAAAAAATATTCCAGACAGTGTTATTCTCCAATGTAACTTTAAGCCTGCTTAGCTTGGGAATAAGACTTAGTAGAAAATGGTGCTTCAATAAACCGCTTCTGGTCTAGTCACAATCACCCTGTTGCTCTGGGGACCCAGACACATGTCTTGAAGCCAGCTGCCCTCATTCCGACTTCAGAAAACCTAAGCAAGTTGGCTCATTCCCGTCTTGTTCTCCCTTCCTCCCCCAAACTTTGTTTTCACATAAAAGACAAATAAATGACTTGACTCTTCCCCCTAAAAGTTTTTCTTCATTCAGCTTATATCAGAAAACAGCTCAAGACAGCAAAGCCTCATGCCAGCGGCCTCTGTGTGTGGGAACCGCCATCACCCTCAGGTGGCCACCTCTACTGCCAGCTGGTCCAAGTCTTCAGTTTCCCGGGGCCCCTGTTCAGTAAACTCAGTACTCAGCTGCCACACCTTGACCATGCCCTTGGCATCACCAGCAGCCAAAAGCCCGGTCTGCTGGCTGTTGAATTCAAGACAGTAGACAGGGCTTCCATCCTCAGTTTGTTTGATCACAACTGTGGGTTTCTGGGAGCTTTTCTGGAGATCAAATAGCTGTACATCACCTGCAGAAAAAGTTATAGGGTAAGAGAGGCCCAGGGCAGCAACCTAAGCCTCTTGACACAAGGTTAGCCCTTGACACATTACAAAATAAGGCTGATGGCTCGGCTCCTGTGGCTCAACGGGCTAAGGCGCCAGCCACGTACACCTGAGCTGGCGGGTTCGAATCCAGCCCAGGCCCACCAAACAACAATGACGGCAACAACCAAAAAATGGCCGGGTGTTGTGGCGGGCGCCTGTAGTCCCAGCTACTTGGGAGGCGGAGGCAGGAGACTCGCTTGAGGCTCTGCCTCAAAAAACAGAAAAAAAAAAAAGGCTGATGTGAGTTCAATTGGTTCTTCACCTATACAGCCAGGGTCACTCACAGTGGGTGTCTGAGGGAAGCTGTCCTAACCCTATGTGTGATCTAGCCAGGTGAGTACCATTGCATACAGTCCTGTTTCCTACCTTCCCCAGAAGCAGCCGCAAAAACCAAGGGGCGCACCGGGGACCAACGCACAGCAAACAGATACTTGTGGGACAGCTGCAGTGATATCAGGGGCGGGGCCTGCAGCATAGAGTACAGGTGGATATGGCCATCGGTCCCTGCACTCAGGAAGAGATTCCTAGACAGGATGCAGGACAGAGAGGAGGCAACGTAATCAGCACTGGGCATCAGGGGCTCACATCTCCCTGGCCCCCAAACTTAGGGTCAGCAAGATCTCCAGGGCCACCAAAGAGCTGAATGTAGGGGATCAAATGGGGCACAACCAGAGAACAAAATTGCTTGAAGCAATTCTGTCGCAGGGCCTAGCAGGGACCCCCCCAGCCCTCTCTGCACCATAGAGAAGGCCCCCAAGCCCCTAGTCCAGGCCTTCCCTACCTGTGGAATGGGGAACAGCTCACAGAGTAGACAGGACCACCATGGGGAGAAAAGGCAAACTGTGCTGGGGCCCGCAGGGGCACAGAGCTGGGCATCCGTGTGAGGGCCATCTCTTCTGCCACCAGGGAGCACTTGAGCGGGAAGCCACCCTCCGTGCCCAGAACAAAAATGCTGGGGTCAAAACTGGAGAAAGCCACTGCCGTAGCACCCACCTCAGTCTCACCACGGGGAGGCTGTTGGAGAGATGGCAACAGCAGGGTCAAAGCTAAGTGCATTGGATGGCACTGTCCCAACGGAGTCAGTGGACCAGAGGGGAGGTCACCAAGCAATTCACAACCACATCTTGCTCCCACCCCTCCGGTGCTCTCAGCTCACAGGGCAGCAGATGGCTCCAGACTGAGGCCCCACAGACCAAGGCTCACAGGCTGCCTTGTGAGCCTGTGTCCACCATGCCCACGTACCTTCTTGAGCTTGGTGCTCCGTGGCAGCTGCTGAACGGCCAGGGCAAAGCCCTGGGTGAGCTGCAGCCGACCCGCCCCAACTACCTGCCAGAGGAGCACCTTTCCATCAGTGGCCACGCTCAGCACCTGGAAACGGTGGCTATGTCGAGGCTCTGGCCTCCAAACCACCTGAGACAATAGGCGTAGGGGCAGGATGGAAAAAGAGACACTTGCCCCAGGGTTGGCTCCACTCCCACCCTCCCCTGCTCTTCCAGGAAAAAGCTAGCCCCACCCACCCACCCCAATGGTTCTCAGGTACCCTCCTCAGTCCCAGAATCCCAGAGCCAACACAGGAAGGCAGGACAGCTGGCAGCCACTCCCCAGGCAGCACCTGTATAGGAGGCTGAGAATGAATGGCCACAATGCCATGGGGTGACTCATGCTGGGGGAGCTCTGAGAAAGCTGCCTGACTGCCAACGCCTGTGACCTTCCTAGGAGAGCAAGTGCCTTCTCCCTGCTCTGTCTCAAGGCCCCCCACTCCAGAGGGAAAATAGGATCTGCCACCTGACCTGGTACACAGGGTCTGTATGAGTGTCATCTGTCAGGCCTGTGCGCCAGAGCAGCGGGTCCTCAGGACGGCTCATGTCCCACACTAGCACCTCACCACTATAGAGTCCTCCTGTGGGGATAATCAGACTAGGACAGGAGCTCAACCCTACCTAGCAGCCCAGATTCCCAGGTAAGCACCTGCCCCTACCACCCACAAAGGCAGTTTATGCAGCCACTTGTCTTTTTTTTTTTTTTTTTTTTAGAGATAGATTCTCACTTTATCGCCCTTGGTAGAGTGCTGCGGCATCACAGCTCACAGCCTCAAACTCTTGGGCTTAGGCGATTCTCTTGCCTCAGCCTCCCAAATAGCTGAGACTTCAGGCGCCCGCCACAACGCCCGGCTATTTTTTTTGTCCTAGTTGTTGTTCAGCAGGCCCGGACTGAATTCGAACCCGCCAGCCCCAGTATATGTGGCCAGCGACCTAACCACTGAGCTTTGGGCACTGAGCCCAGCCACTTGTCTTAAGGCCATCCCTGCACAGGGAAGGTCAGGTGCCCTAGGCTCTCCTTGCTGCACTCCAAGGAACTTTTCCCACCACTCAGATGACGCCCTGCCCAGCGCCCTGCCACTGCCTCCACCTTCACTCACCCCTTCCTGACTGTATGAGCTGCTGTCACTGCTAACAGCCCCAGGGTGCCTGTCTCTTCGGGTGTGTGCACATCCCCGCCCTGGCTGCTTTCCAGACTCTGCCTCTACCTCAGTGGGGCACCTGCCTACACCCTCCTCAAGTCTCCCCCTGGGCTCTGTTCGAAGCCCAGGGGAAGACTTGAGGCACACCTGTCTCTCCTGCAGCAGACCTGCCCCTGCCAGGCCTGGACACGGAAGGCCCACGGAAAGCTTCCTTTGGTCACCTATGCGCCACAAAGCAGGAAGTAGAGTCCTGATAGGACACAGGCCAGTGGTGGGTGGGCAGCTCACCTGCGACATGGGAAGGCTGGGTCGGGTGAAAGGCCAGGCACAGGACAGCACTGGGCACCTCCACCACCGCCGATGGCTGCTGGGGGTTCAGGCCCCGCCGGTCCAGGTTCCAAGCACACACAAAAGACTTGAGTGTGCTCCAGTCCCCGTCATCTAGCCTGCACAGAGGGGATGTGCCTAAGCTGGTTGTGCTCCCAGGCCAAGATTACCCCATGTCTCCCCATCCAACTCCCAGCAATTTGCCTCAGTGTCTTCTGCACAACAGGCACTAGACTCTGAGTGTCCAAGTGGCACAGGCTACTTATGGCACCCTAAGGCATGATGTTCTCTGGAAAAGGATCCCTGGCCACCAAGGGTGGGCCCGTGTAATGACAGGGGGCACCAGGCACCAGACCAACTGTGGTGCCTCACACCTATAATTCTAGTACTTTGTGAGGCCAAGGTAGAGGTACTGCTTGAGCCCAGGAATTCAAGACCAGCCTGAGCAACACGCCAAAGACCCCGTATCTAGGAAAAATAAGAAAAACTAGCTGGGCAGTGAAGTGCACCTATAGTCCCAGCTACTATAGGCTGAGGCAGGAGGATCACATGAGCCCAGGAGTTGGAGCTATGACAACGCCACTGCACTCTACCCAGGAAACAGAGCAAGACTGTTTCACACACACACACACAGAAATAGTGATGAATCAGGTTAGGATGTGACAGGGTCCTAGATGCCCAATTCCCTCCCCAACTCTTTTTCTGCCAACTTGTTGCCAACCTTGCCAAGGCAGGCTTGGAAGAACAGACTCCTAGAATAGCTAAGCTCATATGCAGCAGGGGAGATAGAAGCCCAGCCAGGGTCCTAGGGCCATCCACTGCCCCTCACCCACCCTGTTCCCACTCACCGGCCATATGCACAGGCCACCACAGAGCCAGTGGTGTTCCAGGAAATGCTGGTTACATGCAGACCTTGCCCTTGGGCTGGGGGGTAGCACAGGGTGTGCAGACAAGACACCTGCAGAGAGAGGCCATCCACAAACCTTAGCCTCAAAGCCACACAGCAGGTGGCCTCGTGGGCACCTAACAAAAAGGAGCTGCCCTTACCCTCAGAAGCTATTTGAGTCCACCACCCAATCCTGGAGGAAAGTATGGAGCCCACATCTGGACATTGGCCCTAACAAGATGCTTCCAGAAGCCCAGAACACAGGACCTGAGAATCCTAGAGCTTCTAGCTGCTCTCACCAGCTTGCTCCAGTTTCAAAGCATCTGCAGTGTGAGGGTTGGGGTGGCTGCAGGGCAATGTGAGGGTGCTCAGTGTTACCAAGCTGGACATTTGACAAGAAGTAACAGTCCATTTCACGTCTTATTTACCCCATTCACACACACATAATTTTTACAAAAAGCTCTGGCATCAGCCAGGTGTGGTGTCTCGCACCTATGATCCTAGCACTCTGGGAGACCAAGGCAAGAGGATCCCTTGAGGAGGCGCGGGCGCCTGTGGCTAAGTGAGTAGGGTACCGGCCCCATATACCGAGGGTGGCAGGTTCAAACCTGGCCGTGGCCAAAGTGCAACAACAACAAAAAATAGCCAGGTGTTGTGGTGGGCACTTATCATTCCAGCTACTCGGGAGGCTGAGGCAAGAGAATCACCTGAGCCCAAGAGCTGGAGGTTACTATGAGCTATGACCACGGCACTCTACCGAGGGCAACAAAGTAAGACTCTGTCTCTAAAAAAAGAGGATCCCTTGAGGTTAAGAGTTCAATACCAGGGTGGCACCTATGGCTCAGTGGGTAGGACACCAGCCCCATATACCAACGGTGGAGGGTTCAGACCCAGCCCCAGCCAAACTGCAACAGAAAAGTAGCCGAGCGTTATAGCAGGCACCTGTAGTCCCAGCTACTCAGGAGGCTAAGGCAAGAGAATCGCCTAAGCCCAAGAGCTAGAAGTTGCTGTGAACTGTGACGCCACAGCACTCTACCAAAGGTGACAAAGAGAGACTCTGTCTCAAGAAAAAAAAAAAAAAAAAGTTGGAGATTGCTGTGAGCTATGATGCCATAGCACTCTACCCAGGGCAATAGCTTGACACTGTATCAAAAAAAATTTTTTTTTAATTAACTGGGCTAGTGGCATGTGCCTATTGCCTTAGCTACTTGGTGAGGCTGAGTTGAGAGAATCAATTAAAGCCATTTCACATTGGGTGACAAAGTGAGACACCATCTCTCTTCTTTTTTTTTTTTGAGACAGAGCCTCAAGCTATCACCCTGGATAGAGTGCTGTGACATCACAGCTCACAGCAACCTCCAATTCCTGGGCTCAAGCGAGTCTCCTGCCTCCGCCTCCCAAGTAGTTGGGACTACAGGCGCCCAGCCATTTTTTGATTGCAGTCATCATTGTTGTTTGGCGAACCCGGGCTAGATTCGAACCCACCAGCTCAGGTGTACATGGCTGGCACCTTAGTCCATTGAGCCACAGGCGCCGAGCTGAGACACCATCTCTTAAAAAAACTTAATTATGGCTCAAGGAGTAGGGTGCCGGCCCCATATACTGGAGGTGGCAGGTTCAAACCCGGCCCTGGCCAAAAAAAAAAAAAAACCCAACTTAATTAAAAAAAAAGTAGGGCGGTGCCTGCGGCTTAGCGAGTAGGGCGCTGGCCCCATATACCGAAGGTGGCAGATTCAAATCCGGCCTCGGCCGAACTACAAAACAGAAAAATAGCCGGGCGTTGTGGTGGGTGCCTGTAGTCCCAGCTACTCGGGAGGCTGAGGCAAGAGAATCACCTAAGCCCAGGAGTTGGAGGTTGCTATGAGCTCTGTGATGCCACAGCACTTTACCAAGAGCAATAGAGTGAGACTCTGTCTCTACAAAAAAAAAAAAAACTAACTATAGCCAGGCACAGTGCCATAGGCCTATAGTCCCAGATGCTCAGGAGTCTGAGGCAAGAGGATTATTTGAGACCAGGTTACAGAACATGGTTAGATGCCACCTTGAAAAAAATTAATAAATAGGGCAGCACCTGTGGCTCAAACTGCAGAAAAGTGCCGGCCCCATATACCAAGGGTGGCAGGTTCGAACCCAGCCCCGGCCAAACTGCAACAAAAAAATAGCTGGGCATTGTGGCAGGCACCTGTAGTCCCAGCTACTCAAGAAACTGAGGCAAGAGAATCACCTAAGCCCAGGAGTTGGAGGTTGCTGTGACGCCATAGCACTCTACCGAGGGCAATAAAGTAAGACTCTATCTCTAAAAAAATAAATAAATAGGGCGGCTCCTGTAGCTCAGCGAGTAGGGCGCCGGCCCCATATACCGAAGGTGGCGGGTTCAAGCCTGGCCTCGGCCGAACTGCAGAACAAAAAAATAGCCGGGCGCTGTGGCGGGCGCCTGTAGTCCCAGCTACTCGGGAGGCTGAGGCAAGAG
>CAUYON010191399.1:0-37381 GCA_963573935.1 Arctocebus calabarensis
TGTCTTTATATAGTGATCAAGGAAATGCCATGAAGGATATCTGTAACAGTATGATCAAAATATTTCTGAATGTATATGAATCGTGCCCTGTGATTGCACCAATGTACATAATTATGATTCAATAAATTATTAAAAAAAAAATGAAGGAAATTGTCTGGGTGCAGGGGCTAATACCTATAAGCCTAACACTCTGGGAAGCCAAGGCAGGAGGATCCCTTGAGCTCATAAGTTCACTTGAGCTCAGAAGTTCAAGACCAGCCTCAGTAAGAGTGAGACCCCATCTCTACTAAAAATAGAAAAATAATCTGGACATTGTGGCAGGTGCCTGTATTCCCAGCTACTTGGGAGATCAAGGCTGGAGGATCGCCTGAGCCCAAAAGTTTGAGGCCAAAGCCTCAGCACTTAGCCTGGACAACAGAGTGAGACTCTGTCTCGAGAACATAAAATTAAATTAAATTAATTTTTTTAATGTTTAAAACTGAAAAGGAAGGCAATCCTGTTATACATGCTATAACATGGAAGAACCTTGAGGATACTATGCTAAGTGAAAGAGGCTAGACACAAATGAACAAATAGTATATAATTTCACTGTACAAGGTATCTAGAGTGGTCAAATTCCTAGAGATGGAAAGTTAAACGATGGTTGCCAGGGGCTGGGGGTAAGAGGTAAGGGGGAGTTGTGTGATAGGTACAGAGTTTCATATTTACAGAAGAAAAATTCTGGAGATCAGGCCGGGTGCGATGGCTCACGCCTGTAATCCTAGTACTCTGGGAGGCCGAGGCAGGTGGATTGCTTGAGCTAGAAGAAGATCTATTATATATATACAGATATATATATAGATATAGATAGATAGATAGATACACACATATATACATATATATTTTTTTTTTTTTGAGACAGAGTCTCACTCTGTCACCCTGGGTAAAGTGCTGTGATGTCATAGCTCACAGCAACCTCAAACTCTTGGACTCAAGTGATCCTCTTGCCTCAGCCTCCCAAGTAGCTGAGACTACAGGCACCTGCCACAATGCCCAGCTATTTTTTAGATATGGGGTCTCATTCTTTCTCAGGGTGATCTTGAACTCTTGAGCTCAGCCCCCCAAGTGCTGGGATTACAGGTGTGAGCCATCACACCTGGCTTGTTCATCAAATTATAAATAAGTAAACTGAGAAGACTAATAATAAGTGGGGAGAAGATATATATACCAAGGATTGGTATCTAGAATACATAAAGGGAATACCTACAACATAAGAAGGAAAACACAATTTACATTAAAAAATTGGTGAAAAACATGTTCATGCATTTCATACAAGAAGAAGAAACAAAAAAAGGTTCAATATTACCAATAATCTGGGAGCACCCACTCAAAGCCCAACAAGCTACCATTCATTTCACACCCACTATACTGGCAAAAGTGTTGGCAAAGATGTGGAGAAGCAGAAACAATGCCTAGAGTGGCAATGGGAAGGGCTGGGAGGCCAACAAGGATAGCTATTTCTCCAGGCCCGGCAAGCAGGGAGCCAATGTTCTCTCTGGCCCAGCGAGTACCCTTGCCAGCATCTGAAGAATCAGTTGAAGCTACCTCCCCACCCCTTAACAGTGGTTCTCAACCTGTGGGGCACGACCCACAGGAACTCTATTAAAGGGTTGTGGCATTAGGAAGGTTGAGAACCACTGCCTTACAAGGAATGCCAGCAAATACAGGGTGTCACAAAAGTCACCCCTAAAGTTGCCATGCATAGAGAAAATGGGAAATTGTAGCTAAATACCTTTATTTACAAAATATTCATTACAAAATTTTACAAAGAGGTGGCATGAGGAGAATATTTCATAAGTATTTTGTATGGTGACTTTAGGGGCGACTTTTAGAACACTTGTAGTCAGCCACCTGAGAGGATGATATGAGTGGAGCAGAGTGTGGTGATAAGGGACCAAGCCATTGGCAGGACCCACCTAGCATGCCAACCCAATGAAAGAAGCTCTGGTTACACCAGCTGAGACTCTTACCTGGAAGCCTCATACACACGCATTTAGGAAAATGCCATTGCCCACGCATGGATTTCCTTTCTTCTATGGAAAGGTAGGAAAAAACATCCCCAATGTTGGATGGAAGATTTCTTGAGGCCACCAAAGATGTATGAATGTGTGTCGGGTCAGACATGGGGGAAGGGCCAAGAGAGGAAGAGAGGCCAAGTGGCTATGGGAGGACGTGCGTTGAGGACAGCCCTTCCATTCCTACTATTCAGAGCCCTTCCCCCTCGGCCTACCCCTCCTAGAGCTTCTAGATGTTTCCACGGCCCCTCTGTGGCCACCTAGGCCTTCCCAGTGTGGGACAGACGGCTCACCAGCAGCCCTGCCGTAGAACACATGCTTGCTTACTAGCTTCTGGGTGTCCTTTCCCAATGGAAGAGAGCTTCAGGAGATCACCTGGGCCTGAATGGCTTAGCTCTGTGTCCTCCAGTCACAGGTGACAGGCTCTGGAACCCAGTGGTCCAAAGCACAGCCTGGCACTAGAACGTCTAGGTTCAAATCCTTTCTCTACTCCCTGTGGGAAAATGAACTCGAACATGGCCCTGAGTAAGTCCCCTACCTTTGTGCTATTCTCTAGCACCTGTGGAGTGGGTACACAGAGGAAGCAGTGACGCATTGAGCACCTGCACGACTCATCTGCCAGGCCTTCAAGCTCTGGCTTGAACACCCTCCCTCATGTCCTGGTCCCCCTTCAGAAACCCACCCCCAGCACCCCAGTCACTCTGCGCTGAGCTTCTCACCCCAAAACCCCAATGTCCCATTCACGGGCCATTTCCTCTTATCTTGTGGGTCCCTCAGTCTCATTGTCCTCTTCCTTTGCCTGCCCCTCCACTGATGACCCTGCCCCACAGGGGACAGCACCCCAGAAGAAAGAACCTGGAGTCACCTGGACTCTTCTGCCTTTGTCACCACCCCTATCTGACACCAAGTCTTTTTTTTTTTTTTTTTGTAGAGACAGAGTCTCTCACCCCTCAGTAGAGTGTTGTGGTATCACACAGCTCGCAGCAACCTCCAACTCCTGGGCTTAGGTGATTCTCTTGCCTCAGCCTCCCGAGTAGCTGGGACTACAGGCGCCCGTCACAATGCCCGGCTATTTTTCTGTTTTACAGTTCGGCCGAGGCTGGGTTTGAACCTGCCACCTTTGGTATATGAGGCTGGCGCCCTACTCGATGAGCCACAGGTGCCGCCCTGACACCAAGTCTTTACCACAAGCCCCCCTGGAGCTCCAAATCCATGGTCACCCTAGTCTAGGCCTCTCCATGTTCTCTTGCCCCAAGGTCACTAGCTTGCACTTGCCCAAATGTAAAGCTGTTTACAAGGCCATGGTTAGACAAGCCCAAGTTCTCAGGCCTGGCTGCCGAGGCCTTTGCTGCTTTGCAGACCTCAAAGCCCGCCTTCAACCAACATTATGGTCCAGGCAGGGTGGTTTCTTCAAACCACATGGGCATGTCACCTGAAGGCCTGGCCTGGGGTAGCTCCTATCTATCTCCCCTCCTGCACAATGCCTGCCAAGGTTCATAGCCTGGTGGCTAAGAGCAGGACCCTCTGATCGACTATTAGCCTCATCACTTTGTGCAACTTTCCTCAGTTTCCCTACCTGTGAAAGAAAGGGATAATTTTACCCTCTCCTAGAGTCCTTGGGAGGACTGAATGTGTTAATAGCTACAGAACGCTTTGTTTCTGAATATACCAGTGCCAATCCCAAGCCTCACACCCAGGAGACACTTCAACATGAAGGTACTGACCCACTGTTACCTACTCCAGCCAGGTGCCTGCAGCCAGCCCTGCACCATGCCTGCCGAGACCAGCAGAGGGCAACAGTGCCCTGCTCTGTGCCTTTGGGCAAAGGGGTGCACAGGGAGGGGCCAGGCTGCCAGGGAGGGGCCAGGCTTTCTGGTAGGACCAGAGGGGATGAGCAGGGCTGGGCGTGATCGAGTTGTGGGGAAGAAGGCTGAAGTTCTGCCAGGTCGCACCCCTGGCACTGCCAGCTGCTCTTTGGCCCAGATGGTGGCCCATCAGGTAGGCAGAACTGGGACCCATGTGGGTGCAGGGTGTAAGGGCCACTGGGCAAGAGGTGCTGCCTAGGGTGTGCCTGGGCTAGGGGAAAGTGGAGTCTGCAGGGCCAACTGGTCAGGGTCTTGGAAAAGCCCTCAGGAGTCAGCCCAGCCCTGCCTAAGAGGTGAGATGCCCCCTGAGGGGGTGGCCCTGGAGTTAGAAGGTGGGGAGCTGGATAGGAAAGTGGGGGAGGCAAGGGGGCGGAGGATGCCTGCCTGGCTCCCCTCCCCCACAACCACCCACCAACCCAACCAGGTGGTAGCAGCTGCCATTTTGCCCTGGAGCCTGCTGCTGCCATGCTGAGGGAGAGGCAGAGACCTCAACCTGAGAGCGCTCACTCCCATGCATGAGGCCGGAGGCCAGTGGCTGAACCAGGGTGCTCTGTAGGGTGATGGGGAGCCAGCTGCTGGTGGGTGTTCCCTGGGTGGAAGGGAGTGGGCAGCACCCAGGACCACACCTGATGTCCAGGGTTGAGCTCCTGGTGGCAGAGTCTCTGAAGCAGCATCCTCCAGTACCTCTGCCACCACCACCAGTCAGGGTTGGGTGGAGACAACCTAGCCACTTGCCCTCTGGTTAAACTTAGACTTATTGTGGGTCTTTTGCATGGGCCGCCTTCCACAGCAGCTCCTATGCCCCAGCCTGGACAAAGGTGGGTATTGAGGGCCGGGCTGGCACTTCAGCCAGGCACCAAGGCTACTGAGGCTGAGGCTGGCACTGCAGGGGATCCTGGGGGATGCAGGGAGGGGCACACTTACTGACACAGGGGTTGCAGGGCCAGATGAGGAGGACTGGCCAGAGGAAACCCTGTCCCTTTGTCCCCAGATTCCAGGGGGTGTCTCCCTGAGGGTTGGAAGTACCAGAACAGCCAGGGTGGGGGTAAGAGCACCAGATCATGGGTCCTTGGTCTGGGCCTCAGGACAGAGGGGACATTGTTGAGGTGGAGGCGGGGCTGCTTCGGCCTGGCCACTATTGACAAAGCTGCCAGCTGTAATGGAGCCCGGTTGCCAGGCCTTTGCCCCTCACCCACTGGGGGCCAACTTGAATGGGGCTGAGCCTTGACTGTGTCCCTCCCACTCGAGACAATGCCCCACAGCCATCCCATGCCCATCACTGCCACAGGGCAGCCTAACTGAGGAGACACGCCACGCTGCCTGGGATGTCCCTCTGCTGCACCCCTCCATGGCGGTAGGTGCCTGGGCCCTGTACCCCCAAACGTGTCCCTGGGAGGGGTGGGTGGGGTGAAATAACACGGGCCAGAGCTCGAGGTGCCTTGGCATGGGGCCACAGCAGACAGTACCGCAGATACGCAGGGCCTTCAGGAAATGGGCTCTGCCCTCCACGTCTGTGTCCCTGAGATAAGGGGCTCTATTCCAGGATGAGTGGCAGTGAGCCGGCTCTTAATGGGCTCATGTCCACACAACTGGTCATTGGGTCCCAGTTCAACTTGAGACCTGGACCTTTGGCCCTGCTGCCAGCTTCTGGCCCCTTCCCAGGGGCTCAGTGTGTCACCCGGGAGGCAAGTTGGTGCTCCTCTGCCCTGGCTGCTGCTCAGAGCCCTGCAACCTGCTCTGCTCTCAGGGCACAACCAGAGCAGCCCTGAAGCTGGCTCCCCTGCCCCCTGGTCCAGCTCTCTCTCTGACCTGCTCTTCTCTGCTCTATTCTCATTCAACACTTGCCCCAAAGGCCCTCCCAGAGCCAGGCCCTGACCACTGAGGCAGCACACCCCTGATGGCTCACAGGTCTCACCCAGCCCCAGCCCTGGCCACCCACTCCTTATCATCTCTGTGACAGGCCGTGGCAGTGTCAGTGGCATCCAGCCTGTAGCTCCCTGGCTCCCCCAGCTGTGCCCCGTGCCATCTATGCCTTGTCTTCCTCCTGGGTGCTGGGTGCAGGGCCTCACATCTCTCTCACGTGTCCCCTGCCACGTCTCTGGGCTCAGCCTCAGCTCCCTCCCTGGTTTCCATCCTCTCTCTGTCCCTGCCCCCTCTGTCACTCAGAGTCCCTCTGTTTGTGTTCTTGTAGCTTTCCAGGATCTGCCTCACTTCAACAATCTAGATGCATATAAAGCAGATGAAAGAATCCTTCCCTTGTGTGAACACATGCACACGCCTCCGCACCCCACCCCGCCTCTTTCTCCAGCTCTTGGACACTCTCTTTGTCCCTCTTTCTGTTCTCCTATCTCTGTGCCCCCTCTGTCTCTCTCCATCCCTCTCTTTTCTTCTTTCTGTCCCTGTCTTTCTGCTTCCCACTGTCCCCAGCCCTGAGTCTTCTGGCCTCTCTGTCCACCCACCCTCCCCTGGTCTTGTCTCTGCCCAGTTTCCTGCCACTCTGTCTCTGCCTCAGCATCCTGCCCTACAAATGCACTCCCGTAGGCCCCTGTGATGGCTCCCAGGCTTCCCTTCGGCCTCCAGCTCCTGCTGCTGCTGCTGTTGTCCCCACCGCCACTGCCTTTGACTGGTGCCCAGCGCTTCTCAGTACCCAACACCACGTTCAACCACTTGGCGCTGGCACCCAGCCAGGGCACACTCTATGTTGGTGCAGTGAACCACCTCTTCCAGCTCAGCTCCGAACTGCAGCTCCAGGCTCTGGCTGTCACTGGCCCCATCATTGATAGTCCCGACTGTGTGCCTTTCCGAGACCCAGCTGAGTGTCCACAGGCCCGGCTCACTGACAATGCCAACCAGCTACTGCTGGTCAGTAACCGGACCCAGGAGCTAGTGACCTGTGGGCAGGTGCGGCAGGGCGTGTGTGAGAAGCGGCATCTTGGGAATGTGGCCGAGGTGCTGTACCAGGCTGAGGACCCCGGTGATGGGCAGTTTGTGGCTGCCAACACCCCGGGAGTGGCCACAGTGGGCCTGGTGGTGCCCTTCCTAAGCCAGGACCTCCTGCTTGTGGCCAGAGGCCTGGCAGGCAAGCTGTCGGCTGGGGTGCCACCCCTGACCGTCCGCCAGCTGGCTGGGCCTCAGCCCTTCTCCAGTGAGGGCCTGGGCCGCCTCGTGGTGGGTGACTTCTCTGACTACAACAACAGCTACGTGGGAGCCTTTGCTGACACCCGCTCCGCCTACTTTGTCTTCCGCCGCCGTGGGTCCCGGGCCCAGGCTGAGTATCACTCCTATGTGGCCCGCATCTGCCTGGGCGATGCCAACCTTTACTCCTACGTGGAAGTGCCCCTCACCTGCCGGGGTCAGGGCCTAATCCAGGCTGCCTTCCTTGTCCCGGGCACCCTGCTAGGGGCGTTTGCTGCTGGCCCAAGGCAGACACAGGCAGCCCTGTGCACCTTTCCACTGGCTGAGCTGGACAGAAACATGGAGCGTGCTCGGCGACTGTGCTACACCACAGGAGGCCGGGGCCCCAGCGGCACAGAGGAAGCCACTGTGGAGTATGGCGTCACGTCCCGCTGCGTCACGCTGCCCTTTGTGAGTCGTCAGAGCTTGGCTCCTGCCTTCTCTCTGGCACCATGTCTGGATGCCCTCATCCTGCTTGGCTGTGATGGGTGGCACCTTTCAGTCTCATGGCATGTGATGAGCTGCTGTCCTGTGACAACTACTTGCTGATCTCTTGGCTAGGGAATGTCACAGAGACTAGGGAAAATCATCAGCTTGGTCTCTAAATCTTCTACTTGCCCCTAGCCCTGACTGCCCTGCCCCAGGGTCCCCCTGGCTGCCTGGGCATGCCCTGCTATCTGTCTGGGCTGGGAGGAGTTCTATCTGCCTTCTCTGGGATCTGACCCCCCTCCCACTGCCTATTTAGGACTCCCCTGAGTCGTACCCCTGTGGTGATGAGCACACCCCCAGCCCCATCGCCAGCCGCCGGCCCCTGGAGGCCCAGCCCCTGCTGCAACTTGATCAACCCATCAGCGCTGTGGTTGGCCTGCAGGCTGATGGGCACACGATAGCCTTCCTAGGGGACACCCAGGGCCAACTGCACAAGGTAGGTGCCTAACAGGGTTGTCCTACTGAAGCCTTACACTGCCAGGCCAGCTCAGGTAAGCCCCGGGACCCTACACCTCTTCACCTGTGCCCCATTAGTGGGTAAGAGGGCCTTGCCACATGTTGACAGCTATCTAGAAGCCATTTCCTACAGCCCTGCCTTCTCCATCCAACACAAGCCTGTGGCCAGGGATGGCAGGATGGTATGAACGTAGGGTGGGTAGGGCCTGATGCTCCAAGGCAGCCTGGTCCCAGAAGTGTCTCTGAGGCAATTCTTGCCTCTCTCAACTGGGAGAACAGCCCCTGGTAATCCATGGGTCTCCTCCAGGGTGCCCCTGCTGCCCCAGCATTGCAGCCCCCTGAAGAGTGTCCTAGGCCTAAGGGAGCTGAATGGGGAAGTGATATATCCACCTCTCAATGGCCTGGCAGAAAGGGGAGCCTGAAAAAGAGCACCCACTAGGAGAAGAACATGGACCCTGAGTGGTCAGCCTCTAGCCGTCATCCTTGTCCCCAACCTAGGTATTTCTCAATGGCTCCCAAGGCCAGGTGTACAAGTCTCAGCAAGTGGGGCCTCCGGGCTTGGCCATCAGCCCAGACCTGCTGGTAGACAGCAGTGGCAGCCACCTCTATGTCCTGACTGCACAACAGGTGAGGGCTATCTTGGGAGGGGGCTGGGCACGTGTCAGCTGAGTCTGTGCTCACTGCTCTCACCTCCCAGGTAGACCGGGTGCCTGTGGCAGCCTGCCCCCAGTTCCCTGACTGCCCCAGCTGCCTCCAGGCCCAAGACCCTCTGTGTGGCTGGTGTGTCCTCCAGGGCAGGTGAGCATGGGGCCCTGAGGCTGAGGCTGACAGGTCCATGCAGCAGGAGACTGCACCTGGAAGCAGCTCTGGGCTGCCAGGAGGCCAGCCCTGCCCACAGAAGGAAAGGCTTGGAACCATTGCTGAGGGCCTCCGTCCTGTCCCATCCCACTAGGATGTGAATCTGGCTGGCATCCCCTCCGACATGGCTCCGCTTGTTCACCCCTCACTACCTACATACCATGCACTAGCCCCAGGAATCCCCCAAGGCAATCCCAAGTCAGACTGTGTGCCCCCACCCGCCTACACTGACCCCTCTCACAGTCAAGGCTATAACCCACCGCCCAGCTGGGAACCCTATTTGCTTGGTCCCCTGCTCACTGCACCCCAGCTGGGCTATCTTCCCAAGGCCCCTACTGCCAGTCATCTGAGGAGCCTGAGACCCACACAGTGACCTAGTGGGCCACTGCTCGGCAGGTGTATCCGGAAGGGCCAGTGTAGGAGGGCAGGCCAGCCAAACCAGTGGCTGTGGAGCTATGAGGACAGCCACTGCCTGTATGTCCAGAGCCTGCAGCCAGCCCAGCGCCCCCGCCAGGAGCAGGGCCAGGTAAGAGCCCCCTGGCTGCTGGCGCTCCAGGCAGCATCATGGGCACTGCTCCTCAGCTGCCTTCTGTCCTCTTCCTCTCCTGATGTCTCTGTTCCCTCCCCCAGCAGGGGCCCTGGCCTGCCACTGCCCGAGTCTGCTCTTCTCTGGCTCCATCTCCCTTTTCTTTCCCTGTGTCCTAGATCACCTTGTCTGTCCCCCGGCTGCCCACCTTGGCTGTGGATGAATATTTCCATTGTGCTTTTGGGGACTATGAGAGCTTGGCTCATGTGGAAGGGCCCCACATATCCTGTGTCACGCCTCCCCAAGACCAAGTGCCACTTAATCCTCCAGGCACAGGTGAAGGAGCCCCTGGGGTAGGGGGCTGACGTGGGAGATGGAAGATGCAGAAGCCATGTGACCTGCCCTGCAATCACTGTCTCCTCCCAGACCACATCACTGTGACCCTGGCCCTAATGTTTGAGGACATGGTTGTGGTTACCGCCAACTTCTCCTTCTATGACTGCAGTGCTGTCCAGGCTTTGGAGATGGCTGCCCCGTGAGTTCATGGGCCTGCCTCCTGTTGGTAGGGGTGGCAATCCCATATGGCACCCAGCCTGAGCAGTCCCCTTGCCCCTCTAGGTGCCGTGCCTGTGTGGGCAGCCTCTGGCAGTGCCACTGGTGCCCCCAGAGCAGCCACTGTGTGTATGGGGAGCACTGTCCAGAGTATGAGAGGACCGTCTATAGTGCCCAGGAGGTAGATGGGCCTACCTGTGGGGCTCTCCTCCCCTGCTCAGCTCCTACTCCTCTGTGGGCACTGTAGGGCAGAGGCAGGCCTGTCTCTCCTGCATCCTACCTACCTGCCTGGGTGGCAGGGCCCTCTGGCTCTGAAAAGTAAGGGGTCTCGTTTTCCCAGGTGGATGTCCCGGTGCGTGGCCCGGAGGCTTGCCCCCAGGTTAAGGGCCTGGCAGGTCCCCAGCTGGTGCCTGTGGGCTGGGAGAGCCAATTGGTCCTGCACGTGCAGAACCTTCAACACTTCCGAGTGAGCAGCCAGGCAGCAGGGCTAGGGTGTGGGGGTGCTGAGTGTCTGGGGTGCTGACAGGGTGCTCCCCCAGGACCAGCCTACCTCCTACCACTGTTGGCTGGAGCTGCCCGGAGAAGTGCAGAGGCTGCCTGCCATCCTGGAGGAGACCGCAGAAGATGTGGGCCTCATCCACTGCCAGGCCCAGCAGGTGGGCAGCTTCTGCAGCCCCCGGATGTCCCAGGCCACCTTCATTGAGAGCCTGCTCCATGCTAGGCCCCAGACATGGTGCCCACAGCCTCTGTTCCTGGGTTCCCAATCTGGTGGGAGAAGCAGAAAACAATCACTCCCACTCTGGTGGGCACCATCTTGGAGGAGGTTGGAGTCAGAGATGCCCCAAGTAGGGGCCAAGCCTGACTCTCCCTGCCCTCTGCCCACAGTTCCACCCCCCTATGTCCCAGAGAGAGCTCCCAGTACCCATCTACGTCACCCGGGGCGAGGCCCAGCGGCTGGACAATGCCCATGCTCTTCATGGTAAACCGAGGGTGCAAGGCTGGGGCAGGGCGTGCAGCAGGGGGAGGCGCCTCAGCATCCTGCCTCACTCTCCCTAGTGACCCTATATGACTGCGCCATGGGCCACCCTGACTGCAGCCACTGCCAGGCAGCCAATGGGAGCCTGGGTTGCCTGTGGTGCAATGAAGGCCAGCCTGCTTGTCGCTATGGGCCACTGTGCGCGCCAGGGACAGTGGAGCTATTGTGTCCCATGCCCAGCATTGATGTGGTGAGCCCTCCACCCTCTGCTCTCCCTGGCCATGCCTGCATGTTCCAGCATCTCTCCACTATCTCCCATGGGCCACACCAGCCCAGCTTCTGGCTCCCTAATTCTGGCAGCCAGCCTGGCCCCTGCAGAGTGGGCTGTGGGTTTTGGAGGAGTCTCATCTGTTGCCCTTTCTTGCTACAGATTGAGCCCTTAACCGGCCCCCCTGAAGGTGGCTTGGCCCTCACCATCCTGGGCTCCAACCTGGGTCGGACCTTTGCCGATGTGCAGGATGCCGTGAGCGTGGCCGGCCAGCCCTGCAGCCCTGACCCCTCTCTCTACCGTACCTCTGCCCGGTGAGGGACCCCTGTGGGTGGAGAGTAATGCCCTTCTAGGGAAGCCCCTGAAACTGGCCACTGAGAAAGAAGAGAGGCTGCAGCCAAGAAATACGTGGTCCTGGGTCAGAGCGCAAAGGAATATAAGCAGGGGAGGAGTGGAGAAAGCAGGCTCCTGCCAGCGACTGGCAGGCTGCCCACAGCTCCCAGGGTCCTTGACAGATACCAGGCCTTGGTTCCTCAGGATAGTGTGCGTGACGTCTCCTGCCACCAGCGGCACTACTGGACCAGTCCAGGTGGCCATTAAGAGTCAGCCAGTGAGCATCTCAAGCCAGCACTTCACTTACCAGGTCAGGGCCCACTCTGGGGTGGTCCCCAGGCAGGGCATGGTGGGAGGGAGCACCAAGAGGAGCAGACACCTAAGTGAGGATGTTAAACTGGGTCTGTGAGTAGTAGGAAACAGGTGTAGGAGGGAAACCACATGATCTGAGTTGGGGGCAGTGGCTCAACCACAGGGACACTGCTGCTGGCAGCTGTCCAGGAGAGAGGACAATGGCAACAGCAAATGTGGTGGGCAGCAGGGCTGTTCTGGGGCACAGTGCCATCAGAACTTGCTGCACAGGCTGGGTTGCTTGGTGAGCACAGAGAGGGGCAGAATGGGGACTCTTCTGAGCACTAGCCTGAGTCCCAGATCCCTGGTGGGAGTGGGGCCATTTCTGAGCAGAAGGAGAGCAGGAGGGGCAGGGGTGGATTAGCAACAGGAGTTCTGCTTGGCACAATGACACTTCCAGGAGGCAACTGGATCTCAGTGTTTGGAGTTCAGGGGGTTTGGAGCAATGCAAGCTGTGGCGGGGGAGGAGGCTGTCCTGAGGGGGACAGCCTGGTGGTGAAGATTAAAGAGCCCCCTTGTGGGGCAGGGGCAGACAGGAGGGCAGCTGGACAGCGTAGAGCTGGGAAAACCTGGGCACAGCACTTCCAAAAGGAGGCATGGTCAGTTGTGGCCCCAGGAGATGGAAGACGAGTGAGCCCATACTTCGAAGTCCAGGCTACCACGCCTTCCCTAGCCTGCCCTGTTCTCCAGGACCCCATCCTACTGAGTCTGAGTCCTCGATGGGGCCCCCAGGCAGGGGGCACCCAGCTCACCATCCATGGGCAGCATCTCCAGACAGGAGGCAACGTCAGAGCCTATGTAGGTGGCCAACACTGTCCCATGTGAGTATCTGGTCCTGCCTGCCCACCAGGTGCAGGGACCGGCTGCTCTCTCCGGTCCCAGCCTGGTTGATGTTGGGTGGGAGCCATCCCTATAGGCCTCAGTGCCCCCTTTTACACAAAGCAATGGCTTCAAGGCTCCCCAAGACCCCCCATCGAGTCCCAAAAGATGACTGCTATGCCCACCCCCAGTGGTCTCTGCCCTTGGGCTTGTGGGGGGGTGCTGGAACTGAAAGTAGAGCCCATGATGACAGATGCCCTCTCTACATCCTGTAGCCAGGAGCCAGTGTGTCCTGAGGCCATTGTGTGTCGCACCATGCCTCAGGCTGCCCCAGGAGAAGCAGTGGTCCTTGTGGTCTTTGGCCATGCTCAGCGCACTCTGCTCACTAGCCATTTCCACTATACTACCAACCCCCAGCTTATGGCAGCAGAGCCCAGCACCAGCTTCCGGGGGTGAGAAGCCTGGTCGCCCGTGGGCCAGCCTGCACAGCATGCCAGAGGGAAGGCAGGCAATTGGGGATGGACTACTCACTGCCCACCACTCTCTGACTGCCACCCTGGCACAGGGGCGGGCGACTGATCCGTGTCAGGGGCACAGGCCTAGATGTGGTGCAGCGGCCCCTGCTGTCTGTGTGGCTGGAGGCCGCGGAGGAAGCACAGACTTCAGGGACCCAGCCCCAGGACCCGAACCCAAGGAGGAGCTGTGGAGCCCCTGCCGTGGACACCCAGGCTTGTATCCAGCTTGGCGGTGGCTTGCTGCAGGTGCAGGCCACACGCAGTGAGGGCTGGAATGGAGCGCCCTGTCCTGCAGTGAGCAGGGGAGCCCCAGCTCACCGGCCGTGCTCTGCTCCACCTGCCCCTAGTGCTCCACCGCGTGCTCCGTCAATTCATCCAGCCTCCTCCTGTGCCGGAGCCCTGCCGTGCCCGACGGCGCCCTGCCACGGCGCGTCTTCTTCAGCCTGGACAACGTGCACGTGGACTTCGCCAGCGCCAGCGGGGGCCAGCGCTTCCTGTACCAGCCCAACCCCCGCCTGGTGCCCCTCAGCAGCGAGGGCCCCGGCCGCCCCTACCGCCTCAAGCCAGGCCACGTGCTGGACGTGGAGGTGAGATCTCCACCCCCACCCCCGTCCTGTCCCTCCCGCTCCTGTCCCCCGTCCATGGCCGGTTGGGCTGAGGCTCATGTGTCCCAGGGCGAGGGCCTGACGCTGGGCAGCACCAAGGACGAGGTGCGCGCACACATTGGCACAGGCGAGTGCCTGGTGAAGACGCTGACGCTCACGCACTTGTACTGCCAGCCACCCCCGCGCGCCCCGCCGCCTGCCCACCCCGGCTCCCTACCGCAGTTCGTGGTGAGCGTGCAGGTGCGGGCGGGTACAGGCACGGGTGGGCGCAGGCAGGCGCGCGCGCGCTCAGAAGCCCTGCCTGCAGGTGCAGATGGGCCACGTGCGACTGGCCCTGGGCCCCGTGCTGTATGAGGCCGAGCCCACGCTGCCCGTCTTCCCCGCTGAGGCCCAGGCGGGCCTGGCCGGGGGCGCCACTGTGCTCGTCGCTGCTGTACTGCTGCTCACCCTGGTGTACAGGTGAGGGCCACCCACCCGCCGCCAAGCTGAACCAACCTGGGCCCTCCAGATCTGACGCCCAACCCTGCCTCTGCAGGCACAAGAGCGAGCAGGCCCTGCGAGACTACCAGAAGGTGCTGGTGCAGCTGGAGAGCCTGGAGACCGGTGTGGGCGACCAGTGCCGCAAGGAGTTCACAGGTGGGTGGGGATGTGGGGGCGGGGCGCTGCCCTGGCCGGGACCCACACTTCTATGCCCACTGCCTGCAGACCTGATGACTGAGATGACCGACCTCAGCAGCGACTTAGAGGCCAGCGGGATCCCCTTACTGGACTACCGCACATACGCCCAGCGTGCCTTTTTCCCCGGCCACGGTGGCTGCCCACTGCAGCCCTCGCAGGAAGAGCCTGGGGAAGAGGGCCGGAGGGCCACTGTACGCCAGGGCCTTACGCAGCTCTCTAACCTGCTCAACAGCAAGCTCTTCCTTCTCACAGTGAGGGCTGCGCGTGTGGGGCCGGGCTGGGCAGGGCTGAGCCTGGGAAGTGTGGGCACAGGGGACGGGGATGGGACTTCTGGGGCTTCCCACAATAAGAGCCAGCCCCCTGCCTAGCTCATCCACACCCTGGAAGAGCAGCCCAGCTTTTCCCAGAGGGATCGTTGCCACGTGGCATCACTGCTGTCCCTGGCCCTGCATGGCAAGCTTGAGTACCTAACCGACATTATGAGGACCCTGCTTGGTGACCTGACGGCCCATTACATACACAAGAATCCCAAGCTCATGCTGCGCAGGTTGGCTTTGATCTGGCCTTGACCTGGGCACTGACCTGCCCCTATCCAACCCTGGGCAGGCTCTGCCCCTGGGGTGAGGGGGTTGAGGCGCCCTCAGGAGGTGGCTTGGAAGAGAAGTACAGGGACACCTCATTGGGAACCTGGGGCCTGCTCCCTACAGGACAGAGACCATGGTGGAGAAGCTGCTCTCCAACTGGCTGTCTATCTGTCTCTACGCCTTCCTGAGGGTGAGGGACCCCAGGTGGCACCATCCTCCCCGCCCAACATTTGGGGCTCTCTTCAACCCATCTGACCTGTGCCCATATTCTCCCAGGGGCCTTGATGGGCCCTCAGGGAAGCCATCAAAGCAGAAGCCCAGTGACGGGGTACCTACCCAGAGGGGCAGAGGGGAAGCCAGCTGCCCTTCCCACTCCCCATGTCTTCCACCTGGCCTGCTGGCCCTATGGCTGATGGTGGCACATCTCTGCGGTTGCAGGAGGTGGCTGGTGAGCCACTTTACATGCTCCTCCGGGCCATCCAGTACCAGGTGGACAAGGGCCCTGTGGACGCCGTGACAGGCAAGGCAAAACGGACCCTGAATGACAGCCGCCTGCTGCGAGAGGATGTGGAGTTCCGGCCCCTAACACTGATGGCGTCCGTGGACCCCGGGACCAGTGGGGCTGCAGGGGGCAGTGAGGTTCAGCGTGTGCCAGCCCGGGTGCTCGACACGGACACCATCACCCAGGTCAAGGAGAAAGTGTTGGACCAAGTCTACAAGGGCACCCCCTTCTCCCAAAGACCCTCAGTGCATGCCCTAGACCTTGGTAAGAGCAAGCCTTCCCCCACCTGCAGACACCCAGCTCTGCCTTGCTGCAAATGGGGTACTTGGAGAACAGTCTGTGGGCTAAGCAGCTTCCCTGGGTCCCTCCAGAGTGGCGCTCAGGCCTGGCTGGCCACCTAACCCTATCGGATGCAGACTTGACCTCTGTTGCCCAGAACCACTGGAAGAGACTGAACACCCTGCAGCACTACAAGGTGCTGAGTGGGGACAAAGCAGGGTGGGGTGGGAGCAGGGTAGGTCCCCCAGGGACAGCCAGTGAAGGGGCCCATACTCAATTCCCTCCCTCCCTGCCAGGTCCCAGATGGAGCAACAGTGGCACTCATCCCTCAGCCACAGGACAGCGGCACCACCGCCTGGGGCCAAGGCCACAGCTGCCCCTCAGCAGAGAGTGAGTCCCAGCCCAGGAGTGAGAACTGGCAGGCAGAAGTCTGCCTTGCAGCAGGCAAATCAAAGCTCCAGTAGAGCCAAGGGCTGGGACCCTGGAACCATGGGGTGTTGGGCTGAATGAGGCTGGGCCACCATCTTCCCTTTCCTGTCTCCCCATCTCTTCCCCTGCCCCACACCCTGCCCTACCCTATGGGGAGGGGTGTAGTACCCCAGACCTGTGGGGTGGAGACAGGGGTTGCTCTTCCCTGCCCTCAGACATCCCAATGCTGGAGGATGGTGAGGAGGGTGGGGTACGTCTCTGGCACCTGGTAAAGGCCACTGAAGACCCAGAAGGGGTCAAGATGTGGCACAGCAGCCTGCAGGAGCGGGAGCAGGCAAGGGTCAAGGCCATTCCAGAAATCTACCTCACCCGCCTGCTCTCCATGAAGGTCAGTGTGGCCAAAGGAGCCAGACCCCAGCGAAGGTCATCAAGGGGGTGTCCAACTGAGTTGGGGAGTGGGCAGGGTCCTGGAGGGGCAGCCCTGGTCTCCAATGTTCCCCACACCATGCCCTCCACACTGCCCTCATCCCCTGCCTATCAGGGCACACTGCAGAAGTTTGTAGACGACACCTTCCAGGCCATCCTCAGTGTGAACCGTCCGGTGCCCATTGCCGTCAAGTACCTATTTGACTTCCTGGATGAGTTGGCAGAGAAGCATGGCATCAGGGATGCAGAGACCCTGCATATCTGGAAGACTAACAGGTGCCTTTCCTGCTGAGCCCTGTCTGTGCAGATGGTCCAGTGAGTCCCAGAGAAAACAAGGACAGCCCCAGGGTAGGGGCAGCAGGTCCCCCTCAGCATGAACTTGTAGAAGGATCAGAGCTCAGCTCACGTGAGTCATGGGGAGGAGGTTATGCAGCAGGCCAGGGCCTCACATCCACCCCTGCCTGTGTCCCCAGTTTGCTGCTGCGGTTCTGGGTGAACGTCTTAAAGAACCCACAACTCATCTTTGATGTGCGAGTGTCTGACAACGTGGATGCCATCCTTGCTGTTATTGCCCAGACCTTCATTGATTCCTGCACCATCTCAGAGCATAAAGTGGGCCGGGTGAGGGCAGGGCTGCCACACAAGTTGCAGGGGCATGAGAAGGAGGGCTCATGGGTGCAGACGTGGCTGGGGATTGGCAGCATACTGGGTGCCAGGAGGTGGCTGGTGGCTCCTTCACCACCTGGCTCACACTCAGTACCTCCCCAACCCGGAGCAGGATTCCCCCGTGAACAAGCTGCTCTACGCCCGGGAGATCCCTCGCTACAAGCAGATGGTAGAGAAGTAGGTGTCAAAGCCATCAGGGCTGGGGGCTGGATCTGCCTCACCCCTAACTGTGTATACTTCTCCAGATACTATGCTGACATTCGCCAGAGCTCCCCGGCCAGCTATCAGGAGATGAACTCGGCCCTGGCTGAGCTCTCTGGGGTGAGGCATGGCCCAGGGGCTCAGCCTTCCACATTTGGCTGTGGGGGGGCGGGGAGAAGACTATCACAGCAGGGGGGAAGTGGGGCTCGAGGCCTAGGCTAGGGCCTCAATGCCCCCCTTGTGCTGTCCCCAGAGCTACACCTCTGGTCCCCACTGCCTGGAGGCTCTGCAAGGCCTGTACCACCACATCCACAGGTACTACGACCAGGTAAGGCCCAGGGATAGAGGTAGTGAAGAGGGAGGTCCATGGAACCTCTCTAGGGGTGGCCTCATCCAAGCAGAGGAGAGGGATGGTGCCAGCCTGTGTCAGAAGGGTACAGGCCGGGAAAGGGGCTTAGCTTCCATTTGAATTCCCCAGGAAGGCCAGAGCAGCCCCCACTGAATCTCCAGGCTTCTATTGAGATGGCAGCAGGGTTGGTTGGCCGGTGGGCAGGGAGTAGGCCTTAGGCCCCCTCTTCTACTCTGGCAGATCATTAGCGCCCTGGAGGATGAGCCTGTGGGCCAGAAGGTGCAGCTGGCCTGCCGCCTCCAGCACATTGCTGCCCTGGTAGAGAACAAAGTGACTGACTTATGAGCTTGGGCCCACCAACTTAGACAGCAGCCAGCAGGACCTTCCACCACAGGACTGACCCAGCGACTGAGGACGGGCCAGCAGAGCCTTGGAACGCTGTGCCCAGCAGTGGGCTCCCTGCCCTACCACCTGCTTGCCTTCCCTCCTCCCCTGGGCTTGTTTCTAACTTAATATGTCCATACCTGTTCCCTCTGCCCTCCTCACATTGTATTTATTTGTTTGCTAGAGAATCACATCTGGAAATAAAGCCAAAATACATTTATCTAGAAAAAGCTCAATCCCCAGGCTCTGCCTTCCCCTGCAAGGCTCAACTTGCTACCCCGTGGTTGTGACCTGCTGCCCACCAAAACAGAGGCCTTCGGGTAGCCTCAGACTTTGCTCTCTTCTCCCCCCACCTCCCCTGATCCCACAGGAAAGCTGCTCTTCCATCTCTGCCTCTATTGCCCCTACCAGTTCTTTCCTGGCACAGGTGTCTACCATCTTGGGACCACCACTATCACTACCAAGCTGCCTCTGCTTCATTTGGCCCCCAGTGGTCCTCATCTGGCCTCCCTCCGTGCTTGTTCCTCTGTCTGCTTCTCAGAGCAGCCAGAGTGATCTTTCTCAGAGCAGAGGTGCTTGTCAGTCTCTACTGAAACACTTTGCTACCCCCAAATCCAGGCGGGGCCCTCACCCGTCCCCCCAACCATGCTGCCACCGCAGCCAATGCATAGAGACCTCTAATGCTCCCTCATGGGGATCTGGATGGCTCATGCGGCAGTGGCTGTGAACTGGCTTGTTCCTCAGAGGTGGATGAGGTACCCTCAAACTCATGCCTTGACCCCTGCTCTGCCAGTGGTCCCCAGTGAAACATTTGGAGAGAGCACTGGCTCTCACCTAAGCTGTGACAAGTCACAGGAAAAGCTGGACCAGCCAAGAGTGGGTGGAAAGGGGGTTGCAGTGAGAATGGAAGGGGTCTCCTTCATAAGGACGCCACAGGGGCTAAGTGGGAAGTCTGAGTGAGAACAGTCCCAAAGCAACACGAGTGCCCTGGGGCACAGGGCAGGGGACCAGGTCAGCAAGTGGAGCACATTCTTTCCAGGGTGGGCCCTGCTATCAACCCTGGAGTGCAGGGGTTTGGCCTGGGGTATGGGTTGTTTCCTCCCTGTGTGGATGGGGTACAGGGGCTGATCCTGGGGACCAAGTCACAACCACCTTGTCCCCAAGCAGTAGCTCCCTCAGCTCCTGTGGTGAGTGCATAACGGTAGGGCAGTGTGGCCTGGGGGCCAGTCTCTCGGCTGTTGGCTGTTGCTGCGCTGCCCCCTCCCGTACCACATACCTTGCCCACAGCATAGCAGCTGGGAGGCTATTTATAAAGGCGGGTGAGATCAGCAGCCAAGGCTATAAATGCACGGGCCTCGGTGGGCCCCACAGGAACAGCCGCCTGGGGCGCCGGAGCTGAAGGCTGCGTGGCTGGGATGAGCGCCAGCACAGGCGGCGGGGGCGGTGGTGGTGGAGCCAGCAGCAGCAGCAGCAGGTAGGGCTCGCCCTGGGCACCCGGGCCCCTGATGCCTCACAGACTCACTGTCCGCCTGCCTCACCCGCAGCTCACAGGCCTCCTGTGGGCCTGAGTCCTCAGGCTCTGAACCAGCCCCAGCCACACCGGTGTCCCGGATGCTGCAGGGGTTCCTGGGCTCCGATGATGAGGAACAGGAGGATCCCAAGGACTACTGCAAGGGTAAGGCTTGGTCTAAGGCACATGCGGACAGACTGTAGGGACCGTGGACAGCATAGGCCCTCGTGGACCAGGTGGCAAGCTGGGTATGTTGTCCTGGGGGATTGTGGGGGAGAGGGGGGCCCCATGATCTACGGCTCCTTTCCTTTCGGTAGGTGGCTACTATCCTGTGAAGATCGGAGACCTGTTCAATGGTCGGTACCATGTGGTGCGCAAGCTGGGCTGGGGCCACTTCTCCACTGTCTGGCTCTGCTGGGACATCCAGTGAGTCCCCCCTTTTAACCTCCAGTGCTGGCTGGAATCCTGCTCCTGGGCTTGGTTGGGGCCACCACAATGTACCTCTGTGAGACTGTCCAGGGCCACAGACTACAAGGGTGTCGGTATTGCAGGCGCAAGCGCTTCGTGGCCCTAAAAGTGGTGAAGAGCGCGGGACATTACACAGAGACAGCTGTGGATGAGATCAAGCTCCTGAAATGTGTGAGGCACCTCCCCTGCCTGCTTCCAACTCCCCAGAGCTTCCTGGGTCCTGGCAATGAGGGTGCAGGGCCTGCTGGGGCTCCATGGGGTAGGGCGGGGCTCCCTGAGGGGCAGACTCCAGTTGGCTCCACTAGGGTAGGTCCCGAAGGGACAGGTGGAGGGACTGGCAGCTTTTCTTGCAGTGGGACCCAGCTGTAGCAGGAAGGGGAGAATCAGAAGTGCTTCAGGGGACACTGAAGCAGCTGGTGAAGGGCAGGTTGAAACCATCTGTGGCGCTGCCTGTGCTGGTGCTTGGTTTTTGCTCTAGGTACGGGACAGTGACCCTAGTGACCCCAAAAGAGAGACCATTGTTCAGCTTATTGATGACTTCAGGATCTCGGGCGTTAATGGAGTCCGTATCCTTTGCAGGACTAGCAGAGCATTGTGGCAACTTCTGGAACCTCAGTGTGCTGGTCGGCACATGAGGCTCTACCCCTCCCAGTGGCGCTAGTCTATGACATAATCCTGCCCCTTTGGGTAACTGTCTGCATGGGCGCAGGTGGTTGTGATCTCCGTATGTGGCTGTTACCCCGAGTGATAATTGGGTAGGGCAGCGAGGCTGGCATGAAAGACCTCTGTCCCTGCCCCTTTAGTGGCCCCTCTCTAGTATGACCACAAAAATGTACCAGCCTGACTGGCACACCTCTGAGTGACAGGGACACTATAAATAATGCTGGATAATAGTGACCGCCAGAGACGCCTTCACTCCTGGCTGCAGATGTGTGCATGGTGCTGGAGGTGCTGGGCCACCAGCTCCTCAAGTGGATTATTAAGTCCAATTACCAGGGCCTGCCTGTGCCCTGCGTGAAGAGCATTGTGAGGCAGGTGAGTGCTGCCCAGCAGGCCATGTGGCCCAGCCCAGCTGGGGCCGGTGCTCAGGTGTGGCTCCCCCAGGTACTGCATGGCTTGGACTACCTCCACACCAAGTGCAAGATCATCCACACAGATATCAAGCCTGAGAACATCCTGCTGTGCGTGGGTGACCCGTACATCAGGCGCCTGGCTGCTGAGGCCACAGCATGGCAGCAGTCAGGGGCACTGCCCCCATCCCGCTCCACAGGTACCAAGAGCCTGGGCAGGACAAGGTTGGGGCTTCCAGGCTTAGCTCCTGCCTGAGCCTCTGTTCCTCTCTCCCCACATCCCACCTGCACCCTCAGTCAGCACTGCCCCCCAGGAAGTCTTGGTAAGTTGGGGTACCCCTCTCTGCGTGTAGAATCAGCTGAGAGCCATCTCCCCCCATGTCCTCCCTCAGTCAGTCTGACACCACCCCACCTCCACAACACTCCTACAGTGGCACCTAAAGTCCAGGTGCCTCAAATGAGTGACACACAGGGTGGGTTATGTCCCAAATGACCTCAGTGGAAGGACACTGCATCTTACCCTAATGGTCACTTCAGGCCACCTTAGCTGCAGCCTGGAAGGGATAGGGAGCATGCCCTCCCCCTACAGAGTAGAACGGACTGGGAGGCAGGGAGATGGGTGAGGAGCTGGTGCCAAAGGTGGGGCTGAGCCACATTCTGTCCTCCCTGGGAGCCCTGGGGCCTGGAGGCTTTGTCCCTTGTGGGGTGTGCCAGAAACCTTCACTATCAGGCTGACTGGGGGTGGGGGGAGCACCAGGAAACCTCAGGTGACCCTGGCTCTGACAGCAGACCGGTAAGCTGTCCAAAAACAAGAGGAAGAAGATGAGGCGCAAACGGAAACTGCAGAAGCGACTGCTAGAGGAGCGGCTGCAGGACCTGCAGAGGTTGGAGGCTATGGAGGCAGCCGCCCAGGCCGAGGGTGAGGCACCGGAGGGGGTGCCAGGCCCCAGCACAGAGCAGGCTGAGGGGCGCCTGCTCATGTGCCACCTCCACTCCATCTCCCCAGACTCTGGCTGGAGACTTGAGGGGGGCAGCGGCTCCACCTCCTCTTCAGGCTGCCACCCTGGGGGTCCTGGCGCAGGCCCCTCCCCAGCCTCCTCCTCCCCCACCCCAGGGGGCAACCGCAGCCTCAGCCCTGGTTCGCAGAGCTCTGGCTTTTCTGGCTCCCTCTTCTCTCTGGCTTCGGGCTCCATTCTCTCTGGCTCATCCACTCAGCGTGAGACCGGGGGCCTCCTGTCACCCAGCAGTAAGTTGGGTGGTGGTTAGTGGGAGGCAGGGCCATGAGGAGTGGGACCAGCTCAGTCTCTCTTTTCTTTTCCCAGCACCATTTGGTACCTCAAACCTTCTGGTGAATCCCTTAGAGCCCCAAAATGCAGACAAGATCAAGATCAAGATTGCAGACCTGGGCAATGCCTGCTGGGTGGTATGAGCGAGCCCTATGGTGCAGCACTGGGGGCCCTGGTCTGAGGGTGGACGGTTGGACCCATTCCACAGGCCTGCAGTGTGCATAACTCACTGGCTTGGCCAAGGGCCCACAAAGAATGGGTCAGTCCTTCTCCTGGGACCCCGAGGCTCAGAGCAAGCCCCACCAGAGTTTGTTGAGTGCATGGACCAGAGGTGGGGATAGGGTTCAGTGGGGACAGGCCAACTTTGGCCCTAGCTCCTGTCCCTAGGGCTTCCCTTGCCTCCAGCATAAGCACTTTACTGAGGACATCCAAACCCGGCAATACCGGGCGGTAGAGGTGCTGATCGGTGCCGAGTATGGGCCCCCTGCAGACATCTGGAGCACAGCGTGCATGGTATGCCCACCTGGGTTGCCCCTATGCCTAGGGCAACTGGCCTTCCAACTAGCCACCTCACCTCCTTCCCCAATTCCAGGCCTTTGAGCTGGCCACTGGCGACTACCTGTTTGAGCCTCACTCTGGAGAAGACTACAGTCGGGATGAGGGTAGGGAGGCAGGCCCCAGGCTCATCCCCAGGACCTCCCGGCCTCCCACCTGCGTCCCAACCTCATCTCTGTTCACAGACCACATTGCTCACATCGTGGAGCTTCTGGGAGACATCCCCCCCGCCTTTGCCCTCTCGGGCCGCTATTCCCGGGAGTTCTTTAACAGGAGAGGTGGGTACCCAAGCAGGCTCAGGCCACCTGGCCATGGGGAGGGCGGAAAAGTTCTGAAATAGAAGGAACCCAGAAGCCAGAGGCCTTCCTGGCAGAGACTAAGTGCCAGGCAGGCTGGAGACGGAGGCTGATGCCCACCCTGCCACTCTCAGGAGAGCTGCGGCACATTCACAACCTCAAGCATTGGGGCCTGTATGAGGTCCTCATGGAGAAGTACGAGTGGCCCCTGGAGCAGGCCACACAGTTCAGCGCCTTCCTGCTGCCCATGATGGAGTATATCCCCGAAAAGAGGGCCAGCGCAGCAGACTGCCTCCAGCACCCCTGGCTCAACCCCTAGGCCCTGCCTCCAGTTCTCAGTGCCTTGAGGGAATGGGACAACTCCTGCTACCTTGTGGGAGCTACCCTCCCCCCACCCACCCTGCCCCCATGGCAGGGTAAACAGGCCAGGGAGCAGGCCCACCTTTCAGAATGTGTTATGTTGGTGGTCCTCCTACAGAGTCCTTCGGGTAAAGCAGTGTGTGTTTCTTTCTTAATAAAGTGTGAACTGAAACACCTGTGTCCTAGAGTGAGGAAAGCAAGTGGCCAAGAGCTGGGGACGAAGTTTATTCTGGGCTCTGCCTACAGAGCTGGCTAAGGGTGTGGGGGTAAAAGGGAAATCTGAGGAGTGGGCCATGACAATCCTGGGACAACCTAGGCCTCCACGGCCCTACCATTAATGATGCGAATGTGGCGGATAATGTCCTGGATGGCTTCAGAAGTGGTGCCCTGGCCCCCGATGTCTGGAGTGTGCATCTGTGGGAGACAGGCCAGGTGGGTCACACACAAGGCCCTGCCAATACCCCCAATCCCATAGGCAGCCCATGGTTCCCTGCTGTCTCCCACAGTCTGCAGGGCCTGGAACTACCAGCAGGAGGGCAGCAGCACAAGCTGAGGCCTGGAGACCACACCTATCTGTGCCACCCTCCCTTTGGAGTCCCAGTCAGCGCAGACTAGAGGAGGGAGGAGAGAGAGGTGGGGAAGGAACATGAGGAACCTCACATTTTCATTGTCCATGGATGCTAAGACGGCCTTGCGGATAGAGGTGGCATAGGAGTGGAGCCTAGAGGAGAGGAGAGCAGCCTTTGGTCCCCAAGGCCTGGAGGCTGACTGGCAGGCTCATGGCCAGGCATCAGAAGCCACTTACTTGAGGTGGTCTAGCATCATGCAGCTTGCCAGCAGAGTAGCTGTGGGATTTGCAATGTTCTTATTGGCGATACTCTTGCCTGTGTTCCTTGTGGCCTAGAAAGACAAGATGGAGGAGAGTGAGTAGAAAAGGCAAGAAAGCAAGGCAGATGATTCCACTCACTGAAGCATCCAGGAGAGGCTGATCTACAGACACAAAGAGCTGAGTGCGGCTTGACACCTGTGGCTCAACCAGCTAAGGTGCCAGCCACATACACCAGAGCTGGCAGGTTCGAATCCAGCCTGGGCCTGCCAAACAACAATGACAACTACAACCAAAAAATAGCCGGGTGTTGTGGCAGGCGCCTGTAATCCCAGCTACTTGGGAGGCTGAGGCAAGAGAATCACTTGAGCCCAAAAGTTTGAGGTTGCTGTGAGCTGTGATGCTGCAGCCCTCTACCCAGGGTGATAGGTTTAGGCTCTGTCTCAAAAACAAAAACCAAGAGCAGAGTGGGTGCCAGGGGCTGGGAGAGGGGATGGGGAAGAGTCTGCTAATGGGGACAGAGTTTCCTTTCAGGGTGATGAAAATGTTCTAGAATGAGATAGTGGCGATGGCTGCAAAACTGGATATTCTAAAAACCACTCAATCATGCACTTGGAGCAGGCAAGCTTACTGGCATGTGAGTTTTACCATACTATGGCTGAAAGGGGAAGACCACAGGGCAGCACCTGAGCCTTGGTGCTGCTGGTGGCACTCACCGTCTCAAACACCGCATACACATGGCCGTAGTTGGCTCCAGCCACGAGGCCTGGGCCTCCAACCAGCCCAGCACAGACATTGTTGACGATGTTGCCATAGAGATTAGGCATCACCATGACATCGAACTGCTGGGGCCGGGACACAAGCTGCCAGGCAAGAAGAAGGCTGAGGAGCAGAATTGGGAGCACGAGTGTGAGAAGCTCAGGGTGCCCAGGGCAGGAGGTGATAAAGCCAGGGAGGCTATTTACCTGCATGGTGGTGTTATCCACGATCATGTTCTCGAAGGTGATCTGGGGGTAGCGGGCTGCCACCTCCCTGCAGCACTGGAGGAAGAGCCCATCACCCAGTTTCCTGAGAGGGGGAGGAAACAGGGCACTAGCTTGGTCCATCACAATAGTCAGCCAGAGGGCCGAGGTGTGCAGGAGGCTATGACACGTTGAAGTCTCACTTTTAACCTGCTCCTCACCTGCAGGACGGGCATAATCCCATTCTACCTCCCCTGGGGCAAGGCCTTAGGAGCAACAGGGCACACACCTGGGTGCAGTGTGGCCCCCAGTAGATAGCTTCATGTCTCAGACCCCAAGGCCCTGAGAGCAGGCCCAGGTGGATTGCTCCAGCTGCTTCAGAACTGCTCACAGAGGGGGCAGGAGGATGGGGGGGACATACATGATGTTGGCCTTGTGCACAGCTGTCACTTTCTTGCGCCCACTCTCCTGAGCCAGTTTGAAGGCATATTCGGCAATGCGCAGGGACTTGGCCTTGGTGATGATCTTCAGGCTCTCCACCACCCCTGCCACACTCTGAGAAGGGGAAAGAGGTGGCTCGGCGCCTGTGGCTCAACGGGCTAAGGCGCCAGCCACGTACACCTGAGCTGGCGGGTTCGAATCCAGCCTGGGCCTGCCAAACAATGACGGCTGCAACCAAAAAATGGCCAGGCGTTGTGGCAGGCGCCTGTAGTCCCAGCTACTTGGGAGGCGGAGGCAAGAGACTCACTTGAGCCCAGGAATTAGAGGTTGCTGTGAGCTGTGATGCCACCACACTCTATCCAGGGTGACAGCTTGAAGCTCTGTCTCGAAAAAAAAAAGAAGGGGAAAGAGGAGAAGGGACCTGTGTCCTAGTGGGGACTACCTCAGGGAGCCCGTGAGAGCCAAGCTGGAGCAATGAGGGCAGGGAGAAGCAGCCCTGTCTCTGAGGACTTTTGGCCTCTCCCATGAGCATAGGCCCTACCCTGTGAGGGTATACCTGTTCCAGAGGGTACCCTGTTCCTTAGGGTCTCCTTCAACATGGCCTGGGGCTGAGATCATCCCCCCTGCCCATGACTCAAGAGGGTACCTAGGCCTTGCCCACCTCATGCTCCAGGCTGCTGTACTCGCCCTCCGTGTTTTCCCGGACAATGAGGATGTCTATGTCCTTGTGCCGGGTCACCACTCCCGGCAGGCTCTTACAGTGGATGACATTGGCGTAGAGGTCCAAGCTGGTGCTAGAAGGGGAAAGAGAAAGAGGCGGTCTAGGCCTGACTGGCAGCTAGCCGGGGCCAGACTCTGTTGGCATACCCCAACCTGGCCCCCAAGCCACAGCCCTGTGTACTTGGCTCTCACCGAAGGATGTTGTTTCGTGATTTATGGGATGGTGGCAGGTTATGGTTTGTTTCAATGTTGCCTATAGAACACAAAGCAAAACAGGCAGGCTGGAGAGGGCATCCCAGGCTAAGCCACAGTCTGCCACACTCCTCCTTCCTAACCTAGCAAATGTGTCCCAAAGGCCACTTAAACCACTGAAGATTCCAACAACAAAAATACTTCATGGTACACTAGAACGCAACTTCCAATGTAGGACCCATGAGGGCAAAGGTGTGTGTGTGTGTGTGTTTGTGTTTTGTTCAAGATGAGTTTGAGGGAATTAGAAGGGTACCTGGAACATAGAAGGCACTCAACAAATACTCACTGGATGAATAAATGAACAAATAAATGAATGAATAAGGGTTGGCAGTTGGCCAGGAGGCCATGTCATTTCCCATCCAAGGTCTACCTCAATAGAAAGTGAGCGCTTCTGTTTACTAACAGAGTGGCTGGTCAGGCTGGCGCCGGCAAGGTAACCTTAGCTGTGGTTACTACTGGGCCCCATGTTGAGGTACTACATGAGCCCCCATTCAAGGGCAGGCAGGAGCTGCCTGGAAAAGGCCAGATTGGCCCAGGATATCCAGAGGGAAGGAAGCAGGGGCCAGTAGCCACTACAAGCAGGCAGTAGAGGGTTCCAGGCAGAGCAGCCTTCCTTGGCAGCCCACCAGGGCTACCTAAACCTCTGAACTGCACCCTGCCATGCTGCCTTCACCCAGAGTATCCAGGGCATCCTGTCGTTGGCATGCAGCCCCCTTGACTAGACTACTAGGGCCTGGAGCTCTACCTGGGTTCATCTTTGCTCATATGCTTCTAACACAGAGCAGTTTGCAAAGTGACTGACAGAAACAGTGTAAGTACCTGAACCAAACCAAAGAAAACTCAGGAGAGGATACTAGAATCCCACCTATACCACCCACAGTTGTGCTGACTGGAGCCAAGGCTACCACAGAGGGTAAGAACTGCATCTGTATAACATTTGGTTTGTGAAAAAAGACTCTGAGTGTCAAAGCTGACCCCACCAGAGAGGGCTGCCTGAGAAGGGAAGGAGGTGGGGGGAGGGAGCCTGTCACTGGCTAGGCTCGAACATAGCTCTTTCCACCACAATCTCAGGATTATAGTATGAACAGGCCCACAGAAGCTTCTGCTAAGTCTCCAAGCACAAGGGTCTTCTCTAACTAGAAAAGACCTGAAATCAGAGGCGTGGGGCCTCCCAAGAGTGAGCTTAGAGGTGTAGGAATCATGCATAGGGCCCTATCCTGGCCACTGGCCTTAAAGCTCACCCTTCAGGGCCACACGGTTCCGACGGATGGCCATAATAGCATTACGGATGTCTTCTTCATCAGCATTGGAACTCACGTGCACCTCTTCGAAGTCCACAGGCACACACGCATGCCTGGGGCAGAACACAGTTAAGAAGGCTGGCCCAGGCTGCTGGGCACAAAGGCCTCTCCCCTGCTGCTGACTGCCCTGCCCTGGCTCTGGCCAGAAAGAGACTGGGCCCACCTGTGCCAACTGGTAGGACACACTTAAACTTCCCAATGTACACTGTTACCAGAGCTGGTGCAACCCTCCCCGTACCCAGGCCAGACTGGCAGGATAAGAGGCACTGGGGTGCAAGGCCTGGCCTTACACCCTCCTGCTACTGCCTCACCAAGGGCTTCTGGTGTCCCCTTGGCACAAAACTCTCAGGGTTCCCAGCTGGGCCCAGGACACAATCCTCGGGGACAAGACAAAGGGAGGTGGGCCCAGGAGCGCTGTACCTGAACACAGACTTGACGTGCAACATGAGCTCTGGTCCAATACCATCCCCTGGAATCATTGTCACTGTGTGCCGCCCTCCATATTTAGCTGACGGAGGCTAGAAGGAAGGGGATGGTGAAGGTGGACCTTCAGGCACTCCCACATGCTCCCTAGCTCAGCACCCAAGAGCTCAAGCCAGTTTGCTTCTTCCCACCAGCACTAACCCTGCAGGCTGGGAAAGTGCGAGGTACCAATCGGGGACACCCCCATCCCAGACAGGACTGCTCCTCTGGGAGTCCCTGGTCAGCAGCAGTCCCCACCCCTATCTGAACTTGGGTCAACCCCAAAGCAATTAAGAGTCCCCAAATCTAACAGGCAGAGGAGAAGAAAAATACTCACAATTGTTTGTTGCTAGAGGGGGAACAGAAAGGAAGAAGACACGATCAGCCAAGGTTGGAGGAACAAGGCTGTGACCAAGGAACTGGGGCCTTTCCCCTGGGGACACTGTCTAGCACAATTCAGGAAAGGGGAAAAGCGGGTACCTCTGGAGATTGCACCTCACAGGGACACAGAGGAACAGGGAGCAAAGAGGCACAGGCACATATGCACACAGACACACACAGATGACACATACAAAGACACATGTGCACACATATGCAAGTGTGCACACACACAGGCAAGTACTTACTGAAGAGATGCTCCTCCGGTGGGCCTCATGGGCACCTGGAACCTGGCAAAGAGAACCCAAATACCAGAGCTTGTTGTCCAGCTCAGAAAGTCAAGTTGGTCAGGGCTGGTACTGTGCCAGATACATGCTCACTCATGCACCACTGTCCCGTGAACAACAGCACATATACCCTGGCCCCACACAAAGGGCTCTGAAGCCTCTGTTTTCTAAGGACTGGCCCACCTGAAGCACCACAGAAAGTGGTTTCACCCATCCTACTCCCTTCAGCTCTTTGGTCAATGTATTTAAAAACATGTGTCTCCCACCCATTTTTTTGCTTCTGATTCTATTTTGGCTAATTACTCCTGCATGAAGCTGTTTGTAATATGGGAAAATTGGCAAACTAAACCTGGTACAATAGGGAAATCATTACTACAAACCACAGGTCCATGACAATGAAAATGTTACCACTTCTTTTAGCATCTTCCTTTATTAAGGTCACTACAGAAAATGCACAACAGGGACATAACAAGTGCTTTTGGGCCCTGGGAAACAACCCTTCAGAGTATAAACTGAAAGCAAATGTGTAGGGAAATCTAGCCATTTCTAGAAGATTCTTAAGAGACTCAATCTCTAGGAACGCTTTCAGAAAAGACTATAAAACTGCTTCATGGCCTAAGTGGATGACAAATGTTCCTAACTCTCAAATGGGAAACACCTGACAGCTTCAGAGCACAAGCTACCTAAGCCAAACAGATCAGGTGCTAAGAAGTAACCTACTATGTTGGAGGGAGAAAAGAAACCCATGGCTCAGGTCCCACTGCAGGAGGGCTTTCCTCCCTTCCCTGCTGTGCCCTACCTAGAAACACATTCAAGGTAGTGAGTGGCAGAGCCAAAGTCCTCCTTGTGACTTGAAGATGCCCTGCCACCTCCCCACCAGGCAGCAATAGAGCATTCTAGCCAATGGCAGAGGCATCATGGCCATCTTCAAAGAACTGCGCCTTCCTACTAGAAGTCCAGAAGGCTCAGGTGGAGTCTGACTATCCCATCTGTGTCCACCTGGACAGCATACAAAAGAGGCCCCCTTGCCTGAGCGCTGACAGCGCAGGTGTGCCATTCACCAGTCTGAGACAAGGGCTTAGGAGGTGGTGACCACTAGGACCAGGGCCCCAAGTGTCCCTCAGCTGATCTGGGTAGCACCTGGATCTGCACCACAGGCATACTTGGGACTTTTATGTCTCCTTTCTGGCACTTGTCAAGATCTAGATTCATCTTACTTGTAGGTTCTCAATATAAGTGGGTAGAAGGTGGCTGACACAGCCCTTCATCCAGGGACCCTTCCCTGATGCCCCCAGGCCGCTAAGCTGGGCTCTGGAAGACCTACCTTCTCCCCCCCACCCTGATCTAGGGACATCTCTCCAGGTTATCACTGCCTTGCTCCATCTGTAACCTCTAGGCCCATGAGAGGACGGGTTGTGTCTGTCTGGTCTCCCACTGTTATCCCAGGTATGCAGCACAATGCCTGGACTAGAGCTGGGACACAGGGGACATTTGCTGAGTGAACAAGCACATCAGAAGAAAGAAATGAAAATTAAGGAGAACTCAGTTCAAATTTACCACTTACTACTTTTTCTTTTTGACACAGAGTCTCTTTGTCAACCTTGGTAGAGTTCCATGGCATCATAATCATATCTCACAGGAAGCTCAAACTCTTGGGCTCAAGCAATCCTCTTGCTTTAGCCTCCCAAGTAGCTGGGACTACAGGCACCTGCCACAAAGCCCAGCTGTTTTTTTAGAGACAGGATTTCCAACTCCTGAGCTCAGGCAATCCACTGCCTCAGCAGCTCAGAGTAGTAGGATTACAAGCATGAGCCACCATGTCCAGCCCACCTACTGCTCTTGAGATGGTTTTGTTCCTCATCTGAAATCCGCAAAACAAAGATGTCTACTTTAGGTGACTGTTGGAAAGATTAAGTGAGAGGAAGTATGTGAGCTGTTCACAGTCCCTAGGAGGAACTCGTGTTGTGCAAAAGCAGCTTACCCCTTCACCGACCAGTCCCTTAGGTCAGAGTTCAAGGCTAGTGTCTCGAGGGATGTGGGGCTGACTCCTGCTGCTTCCAACAGTAATTCCTCCTGGGCTTCAACTGTGGTGGTAGGTAAACCTACCTCTGCAGGTTCCTCCCCCTCCCCAAGCCTGATTGAGAAACTGTGCACCTCCTCTAAGGATGGCAAACATCACCACCAGAGCTGAACCTCTCCTGTGCCTGGTGCCCACACCAGATATTCCTTTGGGCTGTGGCCAACAACCCAGACAGCTCTCCAGATAGAGTATTTCCCTGACCTTACTTTACAGATGCAGGCACGTTCCTTCAGGGGTCACAAAGGTTGCCACAGGTTTCTTTGTACAATTACCAAGCAAAGGAGCTCACTATGAGGCTGAGGCAGGATGGGACGTGCACATGCCTCCCACTTGTCCATCACCTTTTGGTAGTTTTATACAGAAAGAAAGGGCTCCAGGGCAGTACATGCTCTTGCTGAGGGGCTCCCACATGCCACATCTTAAGCCTACTGAGACTCTGTTCTTTGGCATGTTTCTTTATTTCTTTCTTTCATTTTTTTTTTTTTTTTTTGGAGACAAGAGTCTCACTATATCACTCTCAGTACAGTGCCATGACATCACAGCTCACAGCAACCTCCAACTCTTGGGCTCAAGCGATTCTCTTGCCTCAGCCTCCCAAGTACTCGGCTATTTCTTTTTTTTTTTTAGTAACTATATGAATTTTATTTATTTATTTTTTTTCTTTTCTTTCTTTTGGGGGGGTTATTTTCCACTTTATCAGTAGTTTCCTTCATTGTTTCCATCATTTCCTTCATTGCTTTCATCATCTGTATCCTAAAGTCCCTTTCTGTCATTTCTAACATTTCTTTATAGGTGGAATCCTCTGCAGTAGCTATCTCACAGTCCTTTGGGAGGATTGCTATGGATTGGTTTTTCATGATGCCAGTTTTCTGCTGATTCTTCCTCATGAGTAATTTCTTTTATCTGTTTCCTTGCCCTAATTTTCCTTTCACTTCCTCTTGATCTTTAAGGTGCCATGCCTCTGGACTAGGGTTTTGTTTTGTTTTTTATTGTTGGGGATTCATTGAGGGCACAAGAAACCAGGTTACACTGATTGCATTTGTTAAGTAAAGTCCCTCTTACGATCATGTTTTGCCCCCCAAATCAGCTATTTCTTTTTTAGCAGGTCCAGGCTGGGCTCAAACCCACCAGCCCTAGTGCATGTGGTCAGCACCCTACCCACTGAACTACAGGCACTGCCCTCTTTTTTTTTTTCTTTCTTTCTTTTTTTTGAGACAGAGTCTCACTGTCACCCTGGGTACAGTGCCTTGGTGTCATAGCTCACAGCAACCTCCAACTCGGGCTAAAGTGATAGTCTTCCCTCACTGTTTCTATTTTGAGTAGAGAAGGGGTCTCACTTTTTCTCAGGCTGGTCTTGAACTCGTGAACTCAAGCAATCTACTCACCTTGGTCTCCCACAGTGCTAGGATTACAGGCATGAGCCACCCGGCCTGGCCCTTTGGCATGTTTCTGTTAGATCAAGTGCCAATGGCAGCTGCCATGTTTTTCCAGGAGGTCCCAATTGGTGGGAGCCAAAATCTGGGGCTCTTCTCTTAACGGTTCTCATACCCAGAAAAACCTGTCTCAGTCAAAGAACTGCCCAGCTATCAACCATTCACTGTGCCCCACTCCCACCCTAGCACACATACAAGCTCAGTCACACAGAGGAGGTTAGGAAGGAGACAGTACCTTCACCAGAAACCTACAGGAACCTAGCTGCTAGAAACATTGATGCCTCTGGAAAACCTGTATATACTGCAGTCCTTCCACCAGCAGGTTAGAAGCCAGTATTTTAAAGAGAACTCCCTAAGGCACAAGCAGTCTCCCCTAGGGATCAAACAGGAAACACAGCAAGCAGAGGTGTCCACAGGAAGTGCCAGCAAAGTCACAGAGTTCTAGAAAGTCAGTGCTGGCAGGATCTTTTGAGACCATGAAATCCCCTCCCCTCCCTGGACAGAGGGGAAACTGGAACCCAGAGAGCAGAGGGGACTGGCCAAGAGCCACACAATGGGTTAGTTCAGTGGTTCTCAACCTTCCTAATGCTGTGACCCTTTAGTACAGTTCCTCATGTTGTGGTGACCCCCAACCATAAAATTATTTTCGTAGGGTTGGTTGGGATCCCAAGGAAAGAAGCACTAAACACCAAGGTGATCATTGCAAAGCATCTAGTAGGGCAGCGATTCTCAACTTGTGGGTTGCAACCCCTTTGGGAGTTGAACGACCCTTTCATAAGAGTCACCTAAACACATCCTACATATCAGATAATTACATTATGATTATAACAGTAGCAAAATTACACTTATGAAGTAGCAATGAAAATGATTTTATGAAAAGAAAAAAAGAAAGAAAATAATTTTATGGTTGGGGGGTCACCACAACATGAGGAACTGTATTAAAGGGTCGTGCCATCAGGAAGGTTGAGAACCACTGGGTTAGTGGAAGAGTGAGGCCTGGAGGTCTTACCTCTTATCCTCCAGGGCCAGTGGGGTTGCTGCTGCTTCAGATGGTTTCCAACCCATCCCTGACCTAATTTATCCTCATCTTAAGTGTGTGTAAGGAAAGGGGAATCAAACCTGAATAACTAAGACCTTCGTAAACAAAGACCCCTCCTTTCACAACCTACCGCCCCCGTTAGCCTCAAAAATGCTAGCTCCCTTCTATTCCAAGAGCCTCAGGGGAAAGTATCTGAGGTTCTAGGAATGTGACAGGGATCAGGAGTGACTAGCAAAGTCCTATTCTTTGCCACCAGGACAGGTGACAAAAGTGTTCAAGAGAGGGAAACCCAAAGAGGATCAGACTCTAGGGATGGGATTCCCAGAGCGGCAAGACAAAGGCGGGCCAGGACACGTGACTACCTCAGAAGGGCTCCGACAAAGACACTGTGGAGGTGAATGAAACCCGACCTTCTCGGCCCATTCTCCTGGCCTGTCCAGAAGGACCCCACCACCTGGTGCAGACCCCTGAAGTAGCTAGACCAGGGCCAATTTTGGCCAATCTCCTCACTGACAGTGGAGGCGGCCAATGAACCCTGGCATCCAGCCCTCTCCCCGCCCCGCGTGGGGCCCACAGCCAATCGGACTCCAGGCTGCTCCGGGAGCAGCTGTTCCCCAAGTAATACCCCAGCAAGCGCCGCGATTGTCCCGTGGTCTGCTCCCTCCTCACCTCCCAAGGACGACAGAGAAGGGCTGGCCTGAGCACTGCCTGAGCAATACTGCCGGCAACCTTCGCCACCTTCAACGCCATGGCGGAAAGAGAACCACCTCACGCCCCGATGTGCAAGACACCACCCTCGCGAGAGTTCCTTGAGGCCAGCGGTCTTGGAGGTTGGCGTGGGCCCGGCTCTGCGCACGCGCGGCCGCGCCGATTCCCGCGCCCTCTTCCGGCGCCTGTTGCTTCGCCGCCGCCGCCATCTTGGGGGGGGTGACCAGCTGGACCCAGGTCTTGGGGAGGGGACACGTCAATGCAGCCAGCGACGTCACGAGGCCAGCCCGGCCAGCCGGGCTAGCCGGCGCGCGATTGGCTGCCGCTGTGACTTACGCGTCGTGCTTCTTCGTCTGCCCCTCGTATTCAAGGGAGTTCTTTCCCTTTTTCCCTCGGTCGAGAAGAGGCTATGGCGGCGATGGCATCACTCGGCGCCCTGGCGCTACTCCTGCTGTCCGGCCTCTCCTGCACCTCAGGTAGCGGCCTGGCCAGAGCTTCTTGCTGGCTAGTCTCTGTCCCACGCAGGTAGTGCTGGGGGAAGGAGGGATGCGGGTAAAGTGAGGGTCTATTTGGCCCTTCCCTGGGCTCGTCGCTGTGGGCGGGCCTTCCAACAAGACGCAGGTGGCCTTGGGGCGCGGCGACTAAAGCACCACACACGCTTACCCAGTGGCCCGAAACAGCCAAATCTTTTCCCTGTCTGCTCATGCGAAGGAAAGTCCCGGAGTCTCCACTGTCGCCCAGCCCCTAGCTCTGGCAGGGTGACTCACGTCCCCGCTGTATGGCGAGATCGCGGCGGGGGGTTCCCTGAGCTGCAGCTGTGTGGGCCAGGCTTCCTCTGGAAGTGAGGCGTGGGAGAGGCGGAGAGCTAAAGCGGGGCGAATTACATAGGGACCTGAAGAGGCGTGGGGAAGTGTGTCTGGGGGGACCTTGAGTGTCAGTTCAAAGACTGCCTGCTTTTCCCGAGGCCTGCTTTACCCTCACCTGGTTCTCGGCAGAGCCGAGCCGCGACCCTATCGATTTACATTCCTGAGTGATCCTTAACACCTGGCGGCAGGGCTGCGCTCTCACAGGGGTCCTGAGCGGGTGCAGGACGATGTTGCCGGTGTCAGCGCGCTATCTGGGGCCCGGCCTGGGCGGAGCTGCTTTCTGCATAGTCGCTGTCCTGCCTTTGGTGCCTGGAGTGACCTTGTCACCCTCCCATCAGGAATTCCTTGTGCAGTAGCCAGAGATATCTCCAAAGGACAAACCTGGCTATGAAACCCTTTAGGGGCTCCACAGTATCCACAGGAAAAAAGCTCAACTCAGCAGGACACAGAAGGGCTGTGAGACCCAGGCCCTGAGAACTGACCCCCACTACCATTCCCAGGCATCAGCCTCCTGTCTAGACCCAGCACCTCCTCTAATTTCCTGAGCTTAAGCTATCCCTCTACCAGGGCATCACATTCAGAGAGCAGTTGGCTGAGAACTTGCCCACTTGGGGTAGCTGGCACCCTACCTTTGCTGTGGCCCCCAATGGTTCTGGAGATGGCTAAACCAGGGTCCTTTCTGTCAGAGTTGCACAGTTTTAAGGGGACAATTTGTGCCTCCAGACCCAGAGCCTCTCCTATTTGCTTCCCTGAGGAAACACTGGAACCACTCTTGCCCTTCTGTCAGCTGGCTGGGGCCAAAGATCTTTTCCCTCATCTTGAAAGCTGCAAGCATTGCCCGTACCCCACTTGCTGTCTCTGCTGAGGATGCCTTTACTGAACTGTCTGGGCTCAGCATGGCCCCCTGGGCTTCTAGGCTTTTCCAGGGCCAAGGCAGGCTGTTATGTGGCCAACCCATCATAGGTGCAGGCACTGAAATGAGTGGTACATTGACTCCAGCCCTCATCCACACCAAACACACACATACTCACTCCCTTCTTCATCTCAATGAAGTATCACCTCCACAAAGCCAACCCTGCCTTTCCTCATAGCCATTCCACTTTGCCACTGCATTTCGGACTGAGGACTCAGTTCTGAATCCCATGTCCTGTCTAGAAGAGGAAGAAGGGTCCTGTGTGTCCTCAGCTGCCCGGGCCTGGAAAGTGTGGCCTTGCAGTCCCTTCTGCCTTCAGCTTAACACACTCAAGCTGAACTTAACCCAGGTGTCTGTGCCTCCTCCCCGCAGCAGAGGCCTGCATGGAGCCCCAGATCAATCCTTCCTACTATACCACTTCTGACGCCGTCATTTCCACTGAAACTGTCTTCATTGTGGAGATCTCCCTGACGTGCAAGAACAGGGTCCAGGTAAGGTAGTGTGGGAGTCAGCCAGGAGGGTACAGGGGTGAAAGGTGGGTGTAGGGGTGTGAAGTGCTCCTCACTGGGAGTTCACAAGAGTCTGACATGAGGCCTCATGTCAAAAGAGAGAGAATAAGGATTCCAGGGGTGTGGGAGAGATCAGGACATGGCAAGGCCAGACCCTGGCAAGTGTTTTTTTTGTTGTTTTTTTTTGAGACAGAGCCTCAAGCTGTCACCCTGGGTAGAGTGCCATGGCATCACAGCTCACAGCAACCTCCAATTCCTGGGCTCAAGCGAGTCTCCTGCCTCCGCCTCCCAAGTAGCTGGGATTACAGGCACCTGCCACA
>CAUYON010191400.1:0-17602 GCA_963573935.1 Arctocebus calabarensis
TGTGGTGGGCGCCTGTAGTCCTAGCTACTTGGGAGGCAGAGACAAGAGACTCACTTGAGCCCAGGAGTTGGAGGTTGCTGTGAGCTGTGATGCCACAGCACTCTATCCAGGGTGACAGCTTGAGGCTCTGTCTCAAAAAAAAAAAAAGAAAAAAAAATCCAAGTTTAATTTCAAGCCTAGGCCTGTCTGAACTCAGAGTCTGTGCTTTGCACAGGACAGATGATGTGACTTGATATGCTCTCAAGAACAGGAACTGGGTGTGTCACAGGCAAGCCTCACTCAATAGATGCTATAAGAAAGGAGGAGGATAAAACATAGATCATTTTCTCCCCAATTTTCTTACCCTCACCCTTACCCTACATAATTAGGGTAAAGGTTGCTCCCCTTTTTCTCTACATTGGAATACTCCTCCAATGTCAAGTTGAAATGTTCAGTTCAGGCTCGGCGCCTGTGGCTCAACGGGCTAAGGCGCCAGCCACGTACACCTGAGCTGGCGGGTTCGAATCCAGCCAGGGCCGCCAAACAATGACGGCTGCAACCAAAAAAAAAAAATGGCCGGGCGTTGTGGCGTGCGCCTGTAGTCCCAGCTACTTGGGAGGCAGAGGCAAGAGACTTGCTTTAGCCTAGGAATTGGAGGTTGCTGTGAGCTGTGATGCCACGGCACCCTATCCAGGGTGACAGCTTGAGGCTCTGTCTCAAAAAAAAAAAAGAAATGTTCAGTTCAGCAAACATTATTTTCAAGCCACTGCCTATTTCATGCTTAACTGTACAAGTTACTCCCCATGACTAAATATACGGCTAGTGGGGCAAGGTAGATAAGTACATAGATAATTTGGGCCCGGCATGGTGTCTCATACCAGTAATCCTAGCATGCTAGGTGGCCAAGGTGAAAGGATTGCTTGAGCTCAGGAGGTTGAGACCAGCCTGAGCAAGAACAAGATTTTGACTTTACTGAAAAAAATAGAAAAACTAGCCAGGCATGGTGGCGGGCACCTTAGTCTCAGCTACTCAGGAGGGGGAGGCAAGAGGATCAACTGAGCCCAAGAGTTTGAGGTTGCTGTGAGCTATGATGATGCCATAGCACTCTATCCAGGGCAATAGAGTGAGACTCTGTCTGAAAACAAACAAACAAAAAAGCAAAAAAGAAAATGAAGAACAACAACAAAACTATTAGTAAGGGTATGACTCCTATACAAATGAAAGTAGAAACAATTTTTTTAAAGACAACATCTAATGAGCAGCATATGTAATTCTAAAGGGCAGCAACCAAGTTATTCATACTTAAAAGTCCTCAGTTGATGTAATCAACAATTATCAACATGCTACAAGGAAAAGTAACCAATAAAATAGAACAACTTTCCAAGTAAGCTTATCCTTAATTCACCAGAAGTAAAGGGCATGAGTTTCTAGGGTAAAAGGATCCACTAGGTAGATGAACATGATCCATACGAAGTGAATCCATACTTTAGTGAAATTTCATAAAATGAGAGAATACTGCGCAGTTCTAGAGAAAAAGAATTAATTTCATGCAAAGAGTTAAAATGAGAATAGCACCGAATTTTTCAGTAATACTGGAAGCAAGAAAACAATGAATCAATGCCTTTAGAAATTTGCAGGAATTAATTTCCAACCTAGAATCCTATACCCAGGCAAAGTATCAGTTAAATGTGAAAGTAAAACAGCAAAAGTTTCATACAGGCAAAGTCTCAAAAATTTACTTCCTATAACTTTTTCTTGAGAAGCTACTAGACTATGTGCTCCATAAAATGAAGGCATATATAGAGAAAGAGGGATACAAGAGAACAGGGTGTCTGCACAGAGGGGAAGAGAAGGGACATGTCAGAATGGCAATATGCACTAGGGAGAGAAATTAGTTTAGATTGGAGGACTAAGAACTCCATTTTGGAGGGCTGAGGTAGGGACCAAGAAAGAACTAATGACTGCCTTATAAATTTTGAAGAAAATGTATTTCGAAGTGTTTTACAGAGCCATTACAATACTCTATGTGGGAAGAAGTACCATTAGATTCCTACAAATTAAGCAAATGAAAATAATAATTTTCTCCAAAAAAGTTGCTCAAAAAACCATTACAATCATAGGTCATAGATTAGATTTGCAGTGAACAATTACACAGTTATAGCAATGTAAACACAATATTGATTTACTTTAAAATGTGATATAATTTATGTTACAAAAGAACTGAAAATTTTCCATGTTTGTCCACGAAAGTCTTGTCCCCTACAGCTGTTCTTCCTCACTATCCTAGCACATGACCTTAATTCCTCCACCATCCCGAGTCCCCCACCCCCAAAACCCTCCATAAAATCCAAATTATCCAAATAACAACTGCCAATCTCCAACAACAACTCCTCTTTCTTTTTCTTTCTTTCTTTTTTTTTTTTTTTTTGCAGTTTTTTTGGCCGGGACTGGGCTAGAACACGCCACCTCCGGCATATGGGGCTGGTGCCCTACTCCTTTGAGCCACAGGCGCCGCCCTCCTCTTGCTTCTAAGAGTCATCATTGAACAACTATATCTGAAACCAGCTGAACTTTGGATGTCTGGCCAAAGTCCTATGATACATTTAAACGAAGTAGATTCTCACAGGAGCTTTCTCATGCCTGGAAGTTTTGAATAAAGAGCTTTGCAAATGGTGCTCTAATTTCCTTCCACACATTATATTGCAAAAATGAAAGAAGAAATGGGAGGGAGTGGGATAAGAGAATTATGTCCTTACCTATAATAAAAGTAAGTCAACAGATTTTTTTTTTTTTGAGACAGAGTCTCACTTTGTTACCCTTGGTAGAGTGCTGTGGCATCACAGCTCACAGCAACCTCAAACTCTTGCACTTAAGTGATTCCTTTGCCTCAACCTCCCACGTAGCTGGGACTACAGATGCCCACCATAACACCTGGCTATAAGTCAATAGATTATTTCTAAAATTAATAAATCAAAAACTGGTAACAGGTTAATTATCTGTACATAAGGAGGTAAGAGATCAAACAGCCAAGAGCCGAAAGTAATTGTACCTCAGGCTTGGGACTGTGTTTTAGTTATCATCTTATAATATGCTCTAATTCGTAATATAGACAAATGTATTGTTTTGATAATAATTTAACAATTTTGTAAAAGTCAAACAATTTTTAAGATACAATTACATAACCAAGAGTGTCTACATGTTATCCCAACCAAATCATCCCAATATAGAAAATTTCTTGGTTGGCTAAGGATTGGACAGAAAAGGTCAATCAGTTGCATGATTTTTCTTCATGCCACTCTTTTATACTCGATGCTTTTTCTTTTTTTTTTTTTGAGACAGAGCCTAGCTGTCACCCTGGATAGAGTGCTGTGCCATCACAGCTCATAGCAACCTCCAATTCCTGGGCTCAAGTGAGTCTGCCTCTGCCTACCAAGTAGCTAGGACTACAGGCGCCCGCCACAACGCCCAGCCATTTTTTTGGTTGCAGCCATCATTGTTGATTGGCGGGCCCGGGCTGGATTTGAACCCGCCAGCTCAGGTGTACGTGGCTGGCACCTTAGCCGCTTGAGCCACAGGCGCCGAGCCTCGATGCTTTTTCTTTTATACTCTTTTTCTAAATTTTGTTTTCTCCTCACTTGAGGCTCTTTTTCACTAAAGTTTTGCTTCTCTCTCTAAACTTCAGTTCTTCCCGCCATCTGCACCTTACCTCTCTTCTCACCTTTATTTTTTCTATGTCTTGGCTGACATAGACCTATTCATAGACCTGCCTCAAGTTATTTATATTTTTGTCTCTTAATTTACCAAACAGCTAGCTGAAATAATTTGTCTTTTGACGACAACTTGGCCATCTGTAAAACTGATTTACACGCCTCAGGATGATTTATAAAAATGCTGAGCTAACCTTGAAGTTCTTACGAGACAGGAATGTAAGATCTGTGTTGTGCTCAGAGTTGTATAGTATTATCTTTCTAAGTAATTTGAATATTTCTTTTTCTCCTGAAATTTATAACTTCAATTGTAATGAATTTCTTCTAGAACGACAATAGGAAATGACAAGATATAGAATGAAATCTATTAATATTTTATGAATAGTTCATCTTTTCCACAGCTGAAAGAAAATCAGCAAATAAATTAATGCTTTTCAATCCCTAGATAAGTACAGTGACCATATTCAAAGAGTGAATATAACATGTAACATTTCCAGTTTTAAGTTTCTTAAAATTGAACTTAAAAGTGCTATAGTGTTTAAAAACATTAACTTATTAGAGAAAAAAAATCAGTTTTTCTCTTTTTCATTTTTTTTTTTTGAGACAGAGTTTTACTATGTCGCCCTTGGTAGAGTGCTGTGGCATCACAGCTCACAGCAACCTCAAACTTCTTGGTTTAAGTGATTCTCTTGCCTCAGCCTCCCAGTAGCTGGGACTATAGGCACCTGCCACAACACCCAGCTACTTTTTTTGTTGTAGCTGGCCCTGGCCGAGTTTGAACCTGCCAGCCTAGGTGTACGTGGCTGGCACCGTAACCACTGTGCTATGGGCTCCAAACCTGTTTCTCTCTTTTTAAAATTGTAAATCTGGCATGCACCTTAGTCCCAGCTACTAGGGAAGCTGAGGTGGGAAGATTGCCAGTGCTCAACCTGGGCAACAAAGTCAGACTCCCTCTCTAAAAGACTAAAACAAAACCCCAAAACACTATAATTGTGGAGGTCTTCAAGTTTTTCAATCATATGCTATCAATGTGTAAAACTTATTTATAGGATTCAAAGTTCAGAAATTGTGGATGTGAAATTGTGGTTGTGAGTAGGGCGCCGGCCCCATATACTGAGGGTGGCAGGTTCAAACCCAGCCCCAGCCAAACTGCAACAAAAACTAGCCGGGCATTGTGGTGGGCACCTGTAGTCCCAGCCACTTGGGAGGCTGAGGCAAGAGAATGACCTAAGCCCAAGAGCTGGAGGTTGCTGTGAGCTGTGCATCGGCACTCTACCCGAGGGCGATTAAAGAAAGACTCTGTCGCTACAAAAAAAAAAAAAAAAAAAGAATTATGGTTCTTCAAAGACACCAACATTTGCTCAGAAAAGTAATTTTATGTTATTTTATTTATTTTTTTGAGACAAAGTTTCGCTCTGTTGCCTGGGCTAGAGTACTGTGGCATCAGCCTAGCTTACTTATAGCAACCTCAAATTTCTGGGTTCAAGCGATCCTTCTGCCTCAGTCTCTCAGCTGGGACTACAAAAGCCTGCTACAACACCTCACTAATTTTTCTGGTTTTGATAGAGATACAGTCTTACTCTTGCTTAGGCCTGAGCTCAAGTGATCCTCCCACCTCAGCCTCCCAGAGCGATAGGATTACAGGTGTGAGCTAAGAAAAGTATTTTAAATGGTACCACTGCTTGCCCCAAATTAAGTCTTCTTAACTACAAACTTAAGGCTAAACTAATAAAACAAAGGGCTCTATGAACTATCTGCAGTTTTTAGTGGGGAATTTAGATTTCTTATAAACTTGCCTTTATTTTAAAAACAGATTAGTGGTTAAAAAAATACACGCACCTTAAACCAAATACCCAATCCACATTTTTGCCTACCCAGAAGGAGGCCTCTCTGAAGGTTTTTCCAGGCTCACCACTTAACAGTGGTCAAGCCAAAAATAAACCCATGAGGTTTTACTAGGCAAATTCAACAACATACTGAAAACACCAGTCCATGGAGACCTGGACTCAGCTTTTTCCCCAATATCCTCTCCCATGCTTCCCACCCACATTCTGCCATCTCCTAATTAGAAAGCTAATTAGGATTCCAAATTTAAATGCTGAATGGAGAGGGAGATCTGGGCCCAGGCCAGGATTCCTGGATCATCTAATAGCTCTCCTCTGTTCTCTGTTAGTGCAGCGAGCTGGGAAGAGAGCTGGGTAAAGACAGTTTGGGGCTATTTGACTTGCTGGAGGCCTGTATCTACTCTTCATTTGTTTGGGAGGGAAGATCTGTGACACAAATTGAACTCTCTAAAAAGATAAAATTAAAAAACAAAAACATATCTTGGGATTTGGCACTATAAGGAAAAAACCCAAGAACCTTTTTATGAGTTCAATTATTACCAGGTTGACACAAGGGGACCAGAGGAGTTCCCCTCAAGAACAATTCCTGGTTCTAGCCAGGCAGCCTCTCAATAGCCCAGGGCAACTTCTTCAGTTACCATGGCAACCAAAATTAGAAGTGCTTTTGCAACACTAACAGAAACCATCTTTTGAAGTGCTTCTGTGAATCACATTGAATACTGATGATGCAAGCTTGTATGATACATATTTTTCAATCATTAAAAAATCATATGACCATAAACAAATATTCATTTTAAGATTCCCATTTGAAATCTCAACTTGGGGTAAATTTTTTCATCTGGTTTTGTTTGTTTCCCTTTTGGATTCCCGTGGTCTCGTGTGCAAACGTGATTTGTTTAACTTCTAAATTTGTCTGAATTGCACGAGTGAGATCTTAGAATGTGATTCATTCTCTCTTATTTTGAAAAGGGATGAGGAATAGGGTGGGGGAGGGTAGGTAGACAGAGAACCCTCTTGTCTACTGTACTGGGAAGGAAGAAAACAGGGGAGGGGGGGAAGAGGGAGAGAAGGAGAAAGTGAGAGTTTTCTCTCTTCTGGGGAGGAGGAGGGAGGGAGAGAAGGAGGAGGAAGAAGAGGAAGGGAGGGAAGAAAAAAAGTGCAGATAGCTGAATCTTTGCTGTCCCTAGTAGAGCTAAGAGCACCTTTATCTATTCCTTGATTTCTCCACGTGCCCAGAGGTGTCAGGCACACAGAAGCTGATGAGAAATGACATTTTAAAGACCCAGTTGTGATCTTTTCCTGGCCGTATGGCGGAGTCCTCGAGCTTCTAATACTACTCCGGGGGAGAGAATCCCGAAGAGGAAGAGGCTCTCCCTTACTTGGTGCAGTCTGTCAAACAAGTACCTTTCTTTGGGGAACGTCGTGCTGTGGGGCGTGATGGCGGGTTTCATTGCCCAGGGCCACAGCTGTGAGAAGTCGATTCTCTCCTCTGTCAGCCTCTGCGGGTGGACAGGTCACCCAGGTCCTGGGCCCTTGTTAAAAACTATCCAGATCTGGTCTCGCGCCTCGGTTCCCGCGCGCCCAGGGTGCGCACAGCGAGGCGCTGAGCCGCCCCCCGGCTCACGGGTGGGTGCGCCCTGGGCGCGCGGGTGCCCACATCACACAGGAAGGCTGTGCACTCACGCCGCATGGACCCGGGGGCAGCAGTGACAGGGCCACACGCGCGCGGGCACGCCCTCGGCCCGGTGCGAAAGCCCTCTCCCCCAGCGCGCTGCGGGCCCCGGCTGGGGACGCCCCCAGGAGCGCCCAACCTTCTCCTGCCCCCCCTTCGCCGGTGCGCGCCGCCAGGACGGTCTCCCTTTCTCCCTCGGGCCGCAGGGATCGAAGCCTGGTCTGCAGCCTGGTCAAGGCAGGGCCGGCGGGGATGGGAACCGGCGCCGCGCCCCACGCCCCTAGCTTACCTCCGTGGCGGAGCCGGCTCGCGGGCTCTGCTGCGCGGCGCCCCGCCAGGCGCTCGGGGAGGTCGCAGCTGAGCGGGCGCGGGCGGAGCGTGGGTGTCCCGGCTTAAGGGCGGAGCGGTCGCGCCTGAGGTTCCCGGAGCTGTCAGGAGGGGCCGACCTGACAGCGCTCCGGCCGGATTTGGCCGAGGGCGGGGGGCGGGAGGCGGGAGGGTGGGACTGAGACGCCCCGCAGCGTTTCCTGAAAGGCCAATCCAGAGCCGGGGGCTGGCCTGGGCGAGGAGGCGACAGGGGGCCGTCGGGCGCGGGGACGCTGGCCTGGGCCTTGTGGGCTGGTTTCTATGGCAGCCAGGAGGGAGGGGCAGGAGGGAGGAGGCGCGGGGACACCCATGGCAGACACTCTGGGAAGGAGTTTGGGCCTGCGGCAAAGAGAACCCCTTCCTAGAGAATCGGGAGCGGCGACACAGCTGAAATCAGGCTGACACAGTTGCCGGGTGGCTGAGCTGCTCCAGCTCTTGACCGAGGGTTTCCGTGTCCTTGGGAGACCGTGACCCAGTAATCCTCCCAACAGAAAGGGGGTTTCAGCACACCATCACGACAGCTCCTCAGGGTGAGTCTGGCAGGGTTTAGGCTCTGCAAAAAGAAGGCTGTCACCCTCTGCCTGGATTCCTGGCACACATCAGGCTTGGCTCTCCTGGTACGACTTAGCCAGTGGCTTCCTAATCTGACCACTCACAACTATGACCCTCTGATTAATGGTAGGTGTTAAATATTAGTTTTGCATTTTATGTTCCAGGAATGTGATTCACAGAATATTAAACCACATAAATTATTTATTGACATTTAAGGTCCCCCCTTTTTTTACTGAGCAAAAAAGTGAGTTCAGAGAGGTCAGTTAACTTAGCAAGGGTCACACAGCTAGCTGGTTAAATAACAGAGCCAGGACTAGATGCCCTAAGTCATAGTTCTACGAGCATTCTTTCTACCTCCTCATGCTCCCCAATCTGTATTCATGATTACCAGGGCAATAGTTATAAGAGCAAAAGTGCTGAGAAATAAAATAACACGTGCCTAAAATCCTTCAATGATAGAAATTAGGAAACCCCCAAATTCTTTTTTTGCTATTTTCCAGACACTATAATAAATGCTTTTGGAGAGTAACTGATTAAATCCTCACAATAAGCCATGAATTAGTGTTATTGTCATCTTTGCTTTGACAGATGAGGAAACTGAGGCCCAAAGAGGTTATGATTGCTCAATATCACACAGCTATAGAATACTGGTGCTGGGGCTCTAACTCAGGCAGTCTGATGCCAGATTCAGTGCTGTTCTTTACTGCCGGTACTTAATCTGTGCTGCCTCTTTGTGTGATGATTAAAGGGGTCAGGAACAGGAAGGGCTAGAAATAAAACCTTGGACAGCTCCACGCATCGGCCATTGAGATTGGCAAGAAAACCAGAAGAACCCGAAATGATCGCTTCCTTGACTTATGAAAATGGTTATCTATTTTTGTAAGATAAGGGTTCTCTGTAAGAAAGGTTCATTTTTAGAGGGAGGTCCTCCTCAAAAAGAAAAGATTTTTTAAAAAGAATAATCTTTAAAACAGTACATGCCGTCAGTTTATTAATTTTCTAAAGCAATAAAATACAGGGTGAAACTATTTTTTTAAAGCTATGAAACACTTACCTCCAATTCCTGGGCTCAAGCGAGTCTCCTGCCTCTGCCCCCCAAGTAGCTGGGATTACAGGTGCCCCCCACAATGCCCGGCCATTTTTTTTTGGTTGCAGCCGTCATTGTTTGGCGGTCCTGGGCTGGATTTGAACCTGCCAGCTCAGGTGTACATGGCTGGCACCTTAGCCCGTTGAGCTACAGGTGCCGAGCCAGAATCACAAATCTTTTAAATGATCTTAATACTTTTCAATGGGACTTTTTTTTTTTTGCAATCTGTAGAATGGACATATGTGTGAGAAAAATATTATTTTCCAAAATAATTGATGAAACGATAAGACCTATAAAGATAGTGTAGGGAGTTCCATGGTTATTGGGAAGTCATTTCAATTTTATTTTCTAAACCCTGCTCCCCTTTTTCGGTAAGAAGGACGTCAAATACATGCTTAGAAACAACACCAGATGATTCTAATGCAGGAGGTATTTGGTTTATTCGGTCTGTGCTTTGAACAACATTAATGATGGATAAAATTTCAGACTTTTGAGTCATAGAGCTCTACCACATGCTAGCTCTATGACATTCTTTGATTTAAAGCATTTTTTAGCTTCAGCTTCCTCATCTGTAATCTGGGGTTGTTGTGAGAATTGGCAAGATAAAGGTTCTAGCAAATAGTAAACTAGATTTTCTTAATCTGGAGTCAATAAGTTTGGGGTGGATGACAGAAGGATCCCTTACTGAAAGTGTGTTTGTTAAAATATGCTCCATTCTGGCTTGGCACCTGTGGCTCAAGTGGCTAAGGCACCAGCCATGTACACCTGAGCTGGCGGGTTCAAATCCAGCCCAGGGCCCACCAAACAACAATGACGGCTGCAAAAAAGTATGCTCCTTTCATCACATTCCTTAAGTAGTGGGGGCACAAACATGGTTGAAATCCTCCCTTATAAGTACATTTGGTACATTTGGTGCTATTCAAGGGCATATATAGAAACATCCTACTCTCATTTTCTGGTCACTAAGTCATCTGGTACATTGCATCCTTACTGAAAGTAGCCATTGCATTCATGAGAAGGCTCCACCACTACTTCTTCCTTCTCCCCTCTGATAGGGATATTTGACAAATATCCCTATGTTGTCAAGAGAATACAGAGAATAATGTTGGAAGAGAATACAGAGCAAATGTTTTCTAGGTCTGCACACTGCTGTAGAGTTGAATCTGCATCTCAAAATGACATAACTAGGCTTGGCGCCCGTAGCTCAGTGGTTAGGGTGCCAGACAAATGAACTAGGGCCGGTGGATTCGAACCCGGCCAGGGCCTGCTAAACAACGACAACAACTAAAAAATAGCTTGGTGTTGTGGCGGGCGCCTGTAGTCCCAGCTACTTGGGAGGCTGAGGCAAGAGAATCGCTTAAGCCCAAGAATTTGAGTACCAAGGGCGACACAGTAAGACTCTGTCTCAAAACAAGCAAAACCAAAAAAAATGACATAACTAGTTCCTAGAAAATTTGTTTTATTTACTTTATTTAGGATCTGTGTGCTACCTAAATCTGAGAATTCATGTCTGTCAATGATGAAGAAATAGTCTCAGATAATATCTTTGAATATGAGTCTGTCAAGGAGGGAGGTAGGAAAGGAGGACCGTCAGAGAGGGGAGGACGAGGGATTGGTGTGCTCCTACCTAGTGCGCACAATGTAAGGAAGGATATATGGCACGCCTCCTGGGTATGGGACACAAGTACAATAGGTCCTTTACCTAACAAATGCGAACACTGTAAGCTAACTGTGTCCTCATATTAATCTGAAAGAAAAAATATGACCCTGTCTTAGTTTGGGCTGCTGTAACAAATTACCACAGACTGGATAGTTTAAACATCATTTATTTCTCATAGCTCTAGAGGTCGGAAGTCTGAGATCAGAGTGCCAGCCTGGTTGGCAGACTATCAACTTCTCATTGTATCTTCACATGGCACAGAGGAGATTGAGTGTTTGAGTCTATTTTATTATATAACTGCATTAATCCCATTCATGAGATTAGTTCCACCTTTATTAAGTAATTATCTTATAAGGGCCCCAATTCCTTATACTATCACATTAGGAATTAGGATTTCAATATATGAATTTGGAGGGGACACAACACTTAGTTGTGACCCCCTTTCAGTTTTACATTTTTCTTTTCTTTTCTTTTTTTGAGACAGTCTCACTTTATCACCTTTGGTGGAGTGCCATGGCATCATAGCTCACAGCAATCTCAAACTCTTGGGGGTCAAGTGATCCTCTTGCCTTAGCCTCCCTAACAGCTAGGACTACAGGCGCCTGCCATTCACTCTGGCTCAGGCAATCCACCCCCCTCAGCCTCCCAGAGTGCTAGGATTATAGGTATGAGCCGCATTACCCAGCCTACAGTTTTACATTTTTTTTTAGGAACTTCTATTGGACATTATATATGTCAGATCAGATTTTTACCTTTTGTGCTATATTCTGGTTAAGTTCTTCAGATCTATTTAGTATATAAGTTCTTCAGACCTATTTAGTATTTCACTAATTATCTCTTGCATTGTATCTAACCACCTGTTTAACCTGCACACTGATTTTATAAATGTTAAGAATGCAAATATAATTAACTAATCAAGAGGTAGAAGTAGGAGAGTGCCAATTTCAGCCTCTTTGACAGTAGGTCAATTGATAATTTAAAATTGAATCACTTGTTTACAATAATTAGTATTTATCAACGTCTTTTTCCTCAACTTTATAGGAACTTTTTTTTTTTTTTTTGAGACAGATTCTCAAGCTGTCACCTGGATAGAGTGCTGTAGTATCACAGCTCACAGCAACCTCCAATTCCTGGGCTCAAGTGAGTCTCCTGCCTCTGCCTCACAAGTAGCTGGGACTACAGGCACCCGTCACAATGCTTGGCCATTTTTGGTTGCAGCCGTCATTGTTGATTGGCAGGCCCGGGCTGGATTCGAACCCACCAGCTCAGGTGTACGTGGCTGGTGCCTTAGCCCTTTGAGCCACAGGCGCCGAGCCGTATAGTAACTTTTTTTTTTTTTTTTTACTTGTACAAAAGGTCTTTATTGGTGGGAGATGCTGCAGAGCAGCATTAAGGAGGAGAGGAGAGGAGAGGAGAGGAGAGGAGAGAAGGTAGAGAGGAGGGGAGAGAGAAAGAGAGAGAGGAGACACACAGGAGGAGAGAGGGAGAGAGAGAGAAAAAGAGCATAGGAACTTTTTAAGAAAGACTATTTCTGAGGTTTAGTAATTTATTCCGCTTTCCCTTTTGTTAAATTCAAGCAAATTAAAAATGAAAGCATTAAAATTAGCATGATGATCATTTTTTAACTAGTTCTCTCCCACTGTCTCTTTCTTCTTTTCTTGCTCCTCCCTTTCCTTCTCTCTCCTTCCTCATTAATTTTTTTTTTTTTTTTTTGTAGAGCCCTGAGTCTCATTTTATCACCTTTGGTAGAGCGCCGTGGCGTCACACAGCTCACAGCAACCTCCAACTTCTGGGCTTAGGCGATTCTCTTGCCTCAGTCTCCCGAGTAGCTGGGACTACAGGCACCCACCACAACACCCAGCTATTTTTTTGTTTTTGCAGTTTGGCTGGGGCTGGGTTTGAACCCTCCACCCTCGGTATATGGGACTGGCGCCCTACTCGCTGAGCCACAGGCACCGCCCTCATTAATGAGTTTTTGGTAGTTTTTACTTATTATGCTCAACGATATGACTCTTTTACTTTAGTAGATGTGATTTAATAATAGCAACAGCTGAATGAAAAAAGAAGGTTGCAGATTTCAGTGGCTGAGTAAGGGGCCACTGCCTTTCTCTGCCAGTCAGCTTAAATTTTGATATACTTGGCACTTTTAGTTTTCCTCCATCATTTAGTCATTAATGTTCAACACTTAACTTTCTTCCTGAAGTTTATTTTTTGAGACAGAGTCTCACATTGTCAGCCTTGCTAAAGTGTCGTGGCATCATAGCTCACAGCAACCTCAAACTCTTAGGCTCAAGCAATTGTCCTGCCTCAGCCTTCCAAGTAGCTGGAACTACAGGCACCCACCACGACGCCTGGCTATTTTTAGAGATGAATGTGCGCGTGTTGCTCTTGCTTGGGCTGGTCTCAAACCCCTAAACTCAGGTAATCCACCCACCACAGCCTCCCAGAGTACTAGGATTACAGGCGTGAGCCACCGCGCCTGGCCAGGTTTGATTGTTTTACTTCTTGTTGCTTCTTTGAATCCTTTATGACAAATTAGATAAGAGCTGCAGCACAGATCAGGACATTCTACATAAAAAAACTTAGCCTAGGTCCCCCTCCATGTAATTAACACAATTATCAGTGTTATCCTAATGAACTCAAAGCTATTAAGGTGTTTTTCATGTCAGTTATAAAACACTATTTCCAGCTCGGCGCCTGTAGTTCAAGTGGCTAAGGTGCCAGCCACATACATCAGAGCTGGTAGGTTCGAATCAACCTTGGGCCTGCCAAACAATGACAACTTCCACCAAAAAGTAGCCAGGCATTGGGTGGCACCTGTAGCTCAAGTGGCTAAGGCGCCAACCACATACACCAGAGCTGGCAGGCTCGAATCTGGCCTGGGCCTGCCAAACGATAACTACAACCAAAAAAAAAAAAAAAAAAAAAAAATTGCCAGGTGTTGTGGCAGGCACCTGTAGTTATGCACTCTATGCTATGGCACTCTACCATGATAGCTTAAGGATCTGTCTCAAAAAAAAAAAAAAAAAAAAATAGCCAGGCATCGTGGTGGGCGCCTGTAGTCCCAGTTACTTGGGAAGCTGAGGCAAGAGAATCACTTAAGCCCAAAAGTTTGAGGTTGCCATGAGCTATGAAAGCACAACACTCTACCCAGGGCGATAGCTTGAGACTCTGTCTAAAAAAAATCCAAGAAAACAACCCCCCCACTATTTCCATGTGAATGCCTTACTGACCACTGACCATATGATCACTTGTTTAAAACAACTCACATTAAAGTAAAAATGTGAAATAAACTCCACTTGATGAAGACTATCTACATTTAGATCTCACTTTTTGGCTTATTAAGCCTACTGGCTAATTCCAAGTATTAAATAGGTGGTTAGCCCAGATTACTTTCATGGATCATTCTAATCTGAAATCTTTTAATTCCAAGCTGAAAGTAGTGGGAGAAACAATTACATTTCCGTTAAAGTACTCCTAAGCAGTACATGAGGATGGCAGCCCTTTAAAATTAGTTAACACAGGCCAGGTGTCCTGTAATCCAAACACTCTAGGCTGAGGAGGGTGGATTGCCTGAGCTCACAGGTTCAAGACCAGCCTGAGCCAGACCCTGACCTTATCTCTAAAAATAGCCAGCTGTTGTGGTGGGTAACTGTAGCCCCACCTACTTGGGAGGCTGAGGCAAGAGAATCTCTTAAGCCCACAAGTTTGAAGTTGCTGCAAATTATGACACCCTGGAACTCTAGGAAGGGTGACAAAGTCAAACCATCTCAAAAAAAAAAACCCCCAAACAAACACAAAAACCCAGTTGAGACTATAAAAGCCTGTGGTTCAGTAATAGCCAAAATATTTCTAGCGTTTAAATGCATTGATATTAGGGTTCAGTTTTAGTCAATTTTCTGTAAATCTCAGGTAGTAGGTATGGTATAATAAATGTTCGGTCTTTGTCCTGGGTTCCCAGCGGAGTTCCTAAAACCCTTGGAGTTTCCTGATAGGATCTTTTGTTTTTCCTAAAATGCCCCTTTTGACCTAACCAGTTCATACCAACGAGGTAATTAGAGGGCTACAACTACTAGCCTAAGACTTCCAGGGAGAGCAGAGGGATTGAGGATTGAGTTTAACCACCAACTGCTAAGCATTTACTCAACCTAAGTCATGAAATTTCAGTAACAGAGCTTGAGTTGGTGAATGCAATGTGCTAGGAAGGTGGCACACCAGAAGCATGGAAACTGTTGTCCCTCCACTTTACCTTATTCATTTCTCCCACTTGGCTATTCTAATATTGTATGCGCCCATAGCACAGTGATTTGAACCCAGCCGGGACCAGCCGAACAAACGCCTGTAGTCCCAGCTACTTGGGAGGCTGAGGCAAGAGAATCACTTAAGCCCAAGAGTTTGAGATTGCTATGAGCTGTGATGCCACAGCACTCTACTGAAGGCGACATAATGAGACTGTCTTAAAAACAAACAAACAAAATGGGCGGTGCCTGTGGCTCATCAAGTAGGGCGCTGGACCCATATACCGAAGGTGGCGGGTTCAAACCCAGCCTTGGCTGAACTGCAGAACAGAAAAATAGCCGGGCATTGTGGCGGGTGCCTGTAGTCCCAGCTGCTTGGGAGGCTGAGGCAAGAGAATCGCCTAAGCCCAGGAGTTGGAGGTTGCTGTGAGCTGTGTGACGCCACGGCCCTTTACCGAGGGTGATAAAGTGAGACTCTGTCTCTACAAAAGAAAAACCAAAAAACCCCACATGTAAATATAGGACTTTCTGAGTTCTGTGAGTTGGTCTAATGTATTATCAAACATGGGGGGAGGGGCTGTGGGCACCCTGAATTTACATAGATGGCTGGGGAGAAGTGAGGGTAGACCATTGACCTCACTTGTAACTGGTGCCTAAGTGGGGGCAATCTGTGGTACTGAGCACTTAATTTGCTCTTACTCGGTGATGTCACATTGGTACTGGAGAACCACTGTGGGTAGAGTGGAGTAGTGGAGATAGACAAGGCTCTCCTGCCACATTCTCTAGTGTACTTGGAACTTATTTCTGTATGATCAACATTGCATACTATCCAACTAACCATTATACTATAGAGCTAAGTTAAAACTCCCATAGATAATAAATAAGACTCCCACAGAAACGAAGTGGGAGACCATTGTAGGAACAAATATGCAATTGGGGGTTAGTAGTGGTTTTAGGTTATATGTAAAGTGCTTTGCAAGCTACAAAAAAAGGTTTATCCCAGTGTGTAGTCTTCCTCTCCTTTTGCAATCAAATCGTCTAAGATTCTGAGAACATTAATATTTCTATCTTTTGGAAAAAGGAAAATAAACTCTGTTCCTCAAATCTGTCTTATAAGACCTTGCCACATATAAAAACTAATATAATTTTAACATTTTGTTGTTCCTTTGTCTCTAATCTCTACCTTGTGGTCAGAGTTCTTGAAAGAAACATGTTTAAAAATAAACTTAGTTTCATACTTTGGCATAAGGGCACAGCATAAACTATTTTCAGCATTCAAAACTCAGTAGATATTAACTATTAATTTACATATTTGAGACCACTATCTGTTAGGGTTTTCACCAGACATTACCCAGCAATTTACCTATTTAAAACTATTATCTGTTAGGGATTTAAAAAAAAAAAAAAAAAACATACAATTCAGGAACACAGGCATGCTAAGGAAAGCTGAAAATTTAATGTGATATAACTTAATTCAATTATCAGTATTTTCTTACTTCAAAGAAAAAAGCATTGTATAAATAAGCTTTGCAATCGGTATCCAACTGCCAAAAAGAATAGGCTTAGAAGTATTCATAGTTATTTTAATCTTTTTTTGTTTGAGACAGAGCCTCAAGCTGTCACCCTGGATAGAGTGCTATGGCATCATAGCTCACAGCAACCTCCAATTCCTGGGCTCAAGTGAGTCTCCTGCCTCCGCCTCCCAAGTAGCTGGGATCATAGGCGCCCGCCACAACGCCCAGCCATTTTTTTTTGGTTGCAGCCGTCATTGTTGTTTGGTGGGCCTAGGCTGGATTCGAACCCGCTAGCTCAGGTGTACGTGGTTGGCACCTTAGCCCATTGAGCCACAGGCGCCAAACCCATAGTTATTTTAATCTTAAAAATACAACCCTCTTCCTTCCTGTTGCATTTGTATCTGTGACATCTCCCATCATGGGAAGCCATTATCTTCAGTATATTTTGTAAATGTAGTACCATTTAACATTAGGATTGCCAAAGAGGGTTAATCATAGCAATCCCATAATAAAAGAAAAATTCCATTAGCCACTGTGCCCACCAAGTAAGAACTACAAAGAATACTTTCTTTCATTTGAGCTAATGTGGCAGGGGAAGGGTTGGAAGTGTGTATTGAGAATTTTGTATCTCAATTCATGAACTGGTTATTTAACACAAGTATGCAAAGAAATAAGAGAATATCTCTGACCAGGTGCCAACTTTCACACTAGTAATTAAAAAAAAAAAAAAAAAAGAGTCATAAGCACATAATTTTAAAGTTTACTTTAAAAAGCTAAATATCTCCCAATCTTTAACAGGTAAAGAAAATAGCATATTGGTTTATTTAAGTGGTTGTTATATTTTTTATTTTCCAAATAATACTGATTAAAAATATTTACACACCTACTTTTAAGTCCACAGTTTAGCACTCTTATTTGTATGGCTTTAAAAGTTATAGCACAAGATCTTTACATTAAGGATGGGGGGGGTCATTCAAAACAAA
>CAUYON010191402.1:0-29208 GCA_963573935.1 Arctocebus calabarensis
ACATCTGAGCTGGCAGGTTTGAATCCAGCTCGGGCTCGCCAAACATCAATGACAACTATAACCAAAAAATGGCCGGGCGTTGTGGCAGGTGCCTGTAGTCCCAGCTACTTGGGAGGCAGAGGCAAGAGACTCACTTGAGCCCAGGAATTGGAGGTTGCTGTGAGCTATGATGCCACAGCACTCTATCCAGGGTGACAGCTTGAGGCTCTGTCAAAAAAAAAAAAAAAAAGTAAACAATATAGAATAAACCCTTCATAGTTTGTGTCCCTTTGCTTTTTTCTGTAATCAGGGAATACCCCTTCCGACCCAAGTCAACCCAATGCTTGTGTCTTCTGGCTGTAGCCCCTTGGTCTCCAAGGTAGGACCATCCCTCACCTCCTCTCAGGCCATGTTGGTCAGGAGAAGCTAAGCCAAGCTGCCTCTGAATCCAGAAAGGGGTATGTGACTTACGCCTGAGCAGGAAAGCTGACTCAGCTGTGGCCATTCGACCTAAGGCGACCAATGAATTTTTTTTCTTTTTTTAAGAAAAGTAAATTTATTTCCGGTTAGTGTGAGAGTACAAACAACCAGGTCAAAATATTTGATTTTGTGGACGGCACCTGTGGCTTAAAGGAGTAGGGCGCCGGCCCCATATGCCGGAGGTGGCGGGTTCAAACCCAGCCCCAGCCAAAAACTGCAAGAAAAAAAAAATTGATTTTGTTAGGTACAGTCCTTCTTGTGGTTATGTCCCACACACAAAAGGTATGCCAAACACTCTCACCCTGTCCCCATTGAGTGAGAGCACCCCAACCCTCAATACCCTTCCCCCCAACTTGAATTGAAATGAGTTTTTCTCTTATGTGGGCATACATCAGATGACGAATCAGACAAAAAGCTTGATAGTTAGGAACTACAGAGAACTCAAATTAATGAACCATAAAAGAGCTAACAATGCCATCTATATCACTGGGCAAGAGACACGAATAGAACCTTCTCTAAGGAAGACAGATGAATGGCTACCAAACATATGAAAAAATGCTCATCGTCCCTAATCATCAAAGAAATACAAATCCAAACCACCCTGAGACATCACCATAACCCCAGTAAGATGAACCCACATCGCAACGTCTCAGAGCTGCAGATGCTGGCGTGAATGTGGAGACCAATGATACTTAAACCTGGAAGCTTGCTGGTACCAAAGAGAGAAAGAAGCCTACTTGCCACTGGAGCTGGTAAGCCTGAAACTTTTGGGGGCCACCAGGAGAGGCTGATTTACCCAGCGTAGAGCTAACACAGAAGAAATGTTAGGTGAGTCCTGGCAACCTCATCTGAGCTCTGACATCCAAGAGAGACGGATGCAATAGCTGCTTTTTTGCTTTTTGGATCCATGAGCTGATCTTTTCTTTCTCCACCTTTTTACTTTTCATCTACTTATGTCTTTGAAGCTAGAAGGTGTCACTGATATATTGTATATAGATGGGCCATTTCTTAAAAACACACTCCACTAATCTTCCTATCTTTTGATTGGAGTGTTCACTCCATTTACGTCGAATATAATTACTTATAAGGAGGGAAGTACACCTGCTGTCTAGTTGTTTTCCTGCATAGCTTCTGTTCTTCCATTTCCCATTACTGACTTCTTTTGTGCTAAATAGATATTTCCCACTTACCATTTTACTTCCCTTGTTATTGCTTTCATAATATATTTTATTTTTTTAGTGATTGCCCTGGGGATTGCGATTAGCATCTTAACTTAAAAACAATCTAATTCAAATTAATGCTAAATTAATTTTAATAGTATGCAGAGACTTTGCCTCAAATAAAGCACAATTTCCTCCTCCCCTTCTCTGTGCTATTATTGTCATACAAATTACATTTTTATACATTATAAGGAGTTGACACAGTTTTATTGTAATTGCTTTATGGTGTTGTCTTGTAAATTAGACAGCAGAAGGGAGGAAGTACCAAAAAAAGCACCTTTATCCTGTCTTTTATATTTACCCTTATCAGTGTGAATCAGTACTTTCTCCTCTTTTTTTTGTTCTTATAAAACTTGAAGTTCAATTCCATGTAATCTAATGTGTCCTGCGTGATGTTGCACGTCATGAGGGGCCTCCAAAATGGGCAACAGGCACAGTGTGGAGCGAGCAAACTCCCATACAAACCTGTCTCTCTGCCTGTGGGGCCAGGAACATAATTGTTGTGAAATACAGTCACGTGTTGCTTAACAACAGGGATGCATTCCGAGCAATGCGTCATTTGGTGACTTCACCGTTGTGCAAATACACTCACAGAATGTATTTACACAAACCTAGATGGCAACGCACAGCCTCTTTAAGGTACAGGCTGTGGCTCCCAGGCTATAAACCGGTATGGCTCGTGACCGCACTCCACGCTGTGGGCAATCTTAACACATGGTGAGTCTTTCATATACCTAAATACAGAAAAGGTACAGTCAAAACAAGGTCTTACAGGACCACTATCACATCTGTGGTCCATTGTTGACCAGAATGTCATGATGCCGTGTGTGTCTCTGCAGTGGATTACTATCAGACACTTTCTATTTTTAAAAGAGACAGAGTCTATGTCACAGCTCACAGCAACCTCAAACTCTTGGGCTTAAGCGATTCTCTTTGCATCAGCCTCCTGAGTAGCTGGGACTACAGGTGCCTGACACAATGGCCGGGTATGTTTTTTTTCCAATTGTCATTGTTGTTTAGCAGGCTCAGGCCAGGTTTGAACCTACCAGCTCCAGTGTATGTGGCTGGCTCCCTAACTACTGAGTTATGGGTGCTGAGCCTATCAAACACTTTTAACTTGGCCTAATCTTTTAATGCAGGAGAGCAGAACTGAATAACAGACTCATACCTAGAGCGAAGCTGCCATAACCCTCTTCCACTCTTCCTATTGAGTCTAAGTCCTTGCTCCAACACTAGGCTGGTCCTAGGGGTTTGCTTGATCAGTAGAACATGGGAGAAGCGATGTTCTAGGATTCCTAAAGCTGAGCCTCTGAAGGCCTCATGCCTTCAGCCTGGGTCTCCTGGAATGCTTGTTCTGGGAGCCCCAAGCCACCATGAGTCCTACCACCTTGATTCTGTGTTGGGAAAGCCAGGCAGGTGCTCCAGTTGGCATGCACAGCAGAGCCCAGACTTCCAGCCATCCTGGCTAAGCACCAGACTTGTGAGTGATGCTGTCTTGACCCTCCGTGCCAGCTCATCTACCAGCTGAATAGTGGTAAGTGACCTCTGTGACATGATATGAAACAGAAAACATGTCCGTCTAAGCCCCATTGAGTCCCTGACCCATAAACTCATGAGATACAATAAACAGTGGGTGCTTTCAGCCACTGTGTTTTGGGCACACAGTTTTTCATGAAGCAATGGACTATGTAACAGGGTGATGTGACTTTGTTCATCTGGACCAGGCAGAAGGGATGACTAGAAAATCACATAGACCAGAGGTTTCAAAGTCAAAGGCCAAGACGGACCACCCAGGCAGGTAATGTACATGAATGAACGATCTGAGGCGAAGGGAAGGATTTATGTAAACCAGATGGCACATGTTATGTCCAAAGAGGAAGGCCAATTGCTGCCCTGAGAAAAAACACAGCTTAGTGTTGCCAGATTTTTCAAGAGCAATCAGATTTTTTAATGCAAAAGCTCTAATTTTTATTTGTGGAGGACTTATTAATAAACACTACAACGCTACTTTGCAAACCAAGTAATAGCACCTGCCTTCTGCACTTTCTTCTTCCTAGGTTCTTGTTTGTGATCTCTGATCTGGCTCCATCCCTTCAGTTACAGGGCAGGCTGGGGACATGTTTGCTCTGCCTTCCACTGTGTGTTAATGTCCTAAAAAAACTTGGATCCCAGGCCTTTGTCTCCTCATGCAGGGCTCTTGTCACTGCTCCTCACTGCTTGGTCAAGACTGAATTCCCACAGACAGTCTTCTGAGGCTTTCTTACGTTTAACTGAAGTGAAACTACCTAAGGGCCTCAACAAGCTCTCAGAATAGAACTTTCTTGAATTAGCAAATCCTAAGAATGCCTGGGGTAACTATGGGAGAGTGCAGGAAAGAATGTCTGGCTCCTCCCCAGGGTTTCCCTGAGAGCAGCAGGACTTTGATCTGTTTTATTTGTCTGTGCTTGCCAGTATCATTGATTTATACCACAACGTTTTTATGGCAAAGGAAAGTATATAAACCAATGCCCTAGTTCGTCAGAACGCATCGTGGTGGCACATCTGGTAATTTCTTAGTTCAGCTCCCAAATAATTCAAGACGTCTGTGTTCATTAGGGCAGGCCGAGCACTATAACCATGAATCCTACAAGTTTAGTACCTTGACATAAAAAAAAGAAAAAAAAAAGGATATTACTTTGAGTGAGATCCCTCCAAAAAGAGACTTAGGGGCCAAGCTCTTCCCATATCATATTTTTGCTGTCACCTTGGAGTATTTTATTTCCAGTGTCATGGATGGGGAGGCTAAAATATGGAGGGTTGAACTGGAGGTTTGGAGGTTTGTTTGAAATCTGGGCCTGGATATTCCTGAACATCAGTTTGGCTCACATTCCATTGGCCACATGGATCATGTGATCCCATTCTACTGCAAGGGATGCTGGGAAATACATTCAAGCATGTGGTCCCATTCCACTGCAATGGGTGCTGGGAAATAGTCAAGCTCATGGTTCCATTCCCCTGTAAGGGGTTCTGGGAAATACAGTCAATCCTGTGGCCCCATCCCATTGAAAGAGGTGCTGGGAAATGTAGTCTGACTGTGTGTCCCAAAGAAAAGGAAACATGGCCCTATTGTTCCCTGATGTTAGTTTTATCTAAGAGGCACCTTGAGCTAAGTTGCTCTGAGTGCTGAAAGCTCCCTGATCTTGCAGGAAGGGGCAGGATCAGTATTTGAAGCTCCTCTGGAGGTTCAGTGATTATTAAACTGGCCTGTTGCATCTGAGAGACTCCTGAGTGGAGGATTCATCTCCTCATTGAATTTAGAAGCAATAGTAATTGATTACAGAACATCGTTTGGAAATTGTCATAATATCTATCAAAAGCTTGAGAGGGTGTAATCACAGGGAGGAATACAAGCTGCTGGTTCTAAGGACCATATTGCTAATAATGATCACTAACATTTTTTTGAGTGCTTTTTCTCTGCCAGTAACTGTTACAGAAATAAACTAATCTTAATAGACCGATTCCCATAAGGTGAATTCTGGGGCTGATGGAGGCAATTTCATGCAGATGAGGGCGCTCAGGTGGAGATTAAAGGACTTTAGGACTAAAGCTAGAATAAATGGAGGTCCTAGAAAAATCTAGGTCTGATAGAATAAGATTTGTATCAGTGGGCTTGATGAAAACCTTAGCCTCTGTTACCTTTGAAAAATACAAGTGCAACAGCAGTTGGCCAACAGATAGATAGAAGAAAGAAAATCTGCCCAGCACAGCAACACTTCTTAGACCTAGGTTTGTCCTGAGGAACCGGAGAATTCCATTCCCTAAATTGCAGACAATCTCTATTCCCAGTTGTCGCCCTGGTGGCTAGGAATTTTGAGAGGCAAAACCCAGAGAAACCAATGCAGTTAACCTCTCACCCTCTCCAAGTAAAAGGGCACAGCTATTTAGCATTTGAGAAAACACTGGGAGAGTAAGGGTGCTCAAAGCTAAGTGTCTCTTCTTGCTGTCCCTGGGGGAGGATTTCAGGCTGATGGTCTCGGAGCCAGGGAGATCCTTCCCAGAAACGTTTTCAGTTTCTGTTTTCTTAATTGGTTTTTTTTTTTAACCCCTTGCTGGTTATATACCGAGTGTGCACATTCTAGATCTACCTGGCTGGTGTGTCAGAGAAGGCTGCAGAAGCAGGAGGCCTTTACCTGTGGCACCAATGCAACGCCCCCTTTCTAGGCCATGTTGGCTATAGTCCTCAGCGCAGAAGAGGGTAGTAAATAAACTAGTCCCTTCATGAAAAGGGAATGACAGCCAGGACAGGGCCATGCTTAGTACAAAGACAGACTGGCTTTTAGGTACCAGCAAGGAAATTGGATTTCAGGGGGTGGGGGGTGTTAAAAAACAGTGACAACTTTCACAAAGCCCACAAACCCGCTGTAGGAACAATTTTTATGGCCCCTGTGCTCACAGATGAAAAGTTAGACCTTCTGGTTATGGGGGAAAACATGCATGGGGCCCGGACAGCCTCGTCTGCCCTTGACTTGCTACGCAGCCTAGGCAAGTTCATTCACATTTTGTGAGACTCAGCTCCCAGAAGGAGAAATGGGCCTAAACTGCGCATGTGAAGATGTTTTTCCCCTTCGTGAGATCAAATTTGTGATGACCTTGGATTTACCAAATGCTGTCAGTGAACTGTAACATGCCACAGGATAGTGAAGTGTCTCTATTTTCCGAAGGAGGCTCTGTTTTTGATCAGAAGATCAGAAGATCCAGCAGAAGAGGAGACTCCTCATCTTCTGCCACCTGTGGGATTTCTGCTTGGTATGTGGGGACGGAGAGGTGTCCTGGAAAGGGACTTAAAAAGCAAATTAGGGGAAAGATTGTCACCGAGGAGCAGAGGGTGTCTCAGGCTTCCAGTTAAATACTGGTGGACCGTCTGGCCTTTGAGAGGCCAGGCACAGGCTCATAGGACATCCTGGAGGAAACTTGTTTGGAGTCTAAGATGGATCTGGTGCCAGTGACCTTGGAGAAGGAGCAGGACCAGAAAGAAAAGCCAGTTTCTCTGGGGAGTAAACAGCCCCCAAACAGCCAAGCTGTGCGTGGGACCTGCCGGCTGCGTTGAGTGCACTTACCCCCAAGAATGAGAGAGGCCTCAGAGGATGTCGAATGTCTGGGGGGCAGTTTCAGGGGGCTGGTTGGGCCCAGGCATCCAGCACAGGGTTGGTTAGAAAAGACAGAGGGAGGCTATGTGTCCCTGGGCTCTTTGTCAATAGTTTCTCGCAGTGATAGGTGCCCTTTGCTCCCTGCCAGAATGGCAATGCCACAAAATGCATAGACACAGTGCCAGCTAACCATCCCCCAGGGCATGGGCATCCAAGCGCCTTCCAGGCTCAGAAATTCAGGAGCTTGACAGCAGCTCCCACCCAATGATGAGAGCTGATGGGTAAGAGAAAGATGATTTGCCATCCCTGCTCTGAACCTGTTACCTGCCTAATGTTTATCCCACTTGTTGAGTATTAATTATTCCTGTGGCTCTGGTTTCCATGAGATCATACAAATGAAAGAGAGAGAGAAGGCAAGGAGGAAGGAGGGAGAGAAAGAGAGAGAGAGGGAGAGAAGAGAGAGAAAGAGAGAGAGAGAGGAACCTGTAGATATTAACACAAAGATCTTTCTATCCTTTCTCCTGTTTCTATACCTGGGTGCAAATACCACCCAGTTATTTTGCGTACAGATGCTATTGAGGGGTGTGTTTATGTTGCAATAGACAAGGACCCTTGTTTGCCCTTGGGGGCCAGAATGTTCTAGTTCTTGCATGGCCCTGAGGGTATTGAACAAGCATCTCCTGCTGTGGCCTACACTTGGCTGTGGGTTGCTACTGTGCCCAGGCAGACATTGTTAACCAGTGGTGGCATGCTTCCCTGCCGAGCTGGCACCCAGCCTCAGAATCCCTCATGACACAGCAGTCTGGGCAGCCAATACCAATTGATTGGAATTGGTGTGAGAGAGAAAAATGATGTGCCGTTCTTGATTTAAATCTCCTCTCCTCTCGTTAATCAGACTGGGGAAACGGGGCAGAGGTCTGCTGCCTTATTTATTTATTTTTTTTCTTCCTTGACCACGACGTCTGCTTCACAGTAATTAAACAGAGCTTTGGCTCAATGCAGAGTGATACAAAGGAAGGAGCAGAAGATGCTGGAAGCTGTGCATATCTTACACACATGGGCATGTGTCTCACTTACACACACACAGACTCCCTCCTTGAATCTTAACTCCCCGGCCAGCAGGAGGTCGGAGGTCACAGGGTGGGAGAAATGGCAAAGTGAGAGACCCACTAGCGGGGAGAGGGAGCTTGCACGCACAGCGGTGTCCATCTCTCTCTGGATTTAAGCTAAGGAAAGGGGCCAAAGCCAGGGGAGTCCAGTCACTGAAGCTGCCAGGCAGGAAGCAAGTAGCAGGGCCACCCAGCTTGCCAAACACAAAGCAAACAAGGGTTGCCATAGTGTCTCTTTTCTCCAAGTTGGGATTTTTCCATAGTTGGCTGACTTTAGACCCTTCAAAGATGGAATCCAATTTTAAGTTAGAAACGTTTCTAGGATTACCTCCTCATTCAGTCACTCAACAAATATTTATAGCACAACCACTAAGAGTGCTGCCCTGTGCCTGCTACTGGGGATACCTCCGTAAACAAAAGAGACCTGGGTTCCTGCCTTCGGGGAACCCACAGACTGTCGGAAAAGTGACATAAATGAGATAAATGCGTAATCATCATGAAATCTGATGAGGACCACAAAAGAAGGTGCGTATTTATATAAACACGTACATACGCATTTTAACAACATATTTGAAACTCAACTTTTCCTGAAACCTTTGTAATATTCGTTTTTAACCCTGCCCTCTGGAGCCAGGACCAAACCAGTATCAGGGAACGTGATCCGCTGGGACATCGCGTCTGACTCCTGGTCTCTTGTTCATTCCACAATAATTTGTTGGGTATGAACGCTAATGGACTTTTCTTTTTCAACAAAATCTATTTTCAGAAAATTCACAGAAAATGACAGTTTTTGCATTTGCAGCTGAACCCTCCTCTGAGCCAGAGGGACAGAGATGGGCACAGTCCTTGCTCGTGGAACTCCTCAAGTGTGTGTGGCAGGCTCCTTTTGGAAAGTGCAGTGGGAAACAAGCCTCCAGGAGGGGCTAGGAGGTTGGGGGCAGAAAGTGCAGCCATCAGATGGGTGCCTTCCCTGGAACAGCATGTGCCAGGTCAGCTTCCAGAATCACTTCTTTTTTTCTTTTCAAACGTTGTTCAAATTCATTCGAATTAGCGAATACCTCCAATTCTGGTAGAAGAGAGAATTTTTATAATTTTCCAAGATAGACATCCATGAGACTCTTTGCAAAACAACTGAGTATCCCGTTTTGATGAGTCCAGCTTCCAAGATGGCTCCCCATGGCCTCCATCTCCTGTGACTTTGGGGTTTTTTTTGTTTTTGTTTTTGTTTTTGAGACAGAGTCTCCCTATGTTACCCTCAATAGAGTTCCATGGCACTGTCCCAGCTCACAGCAACCTCAAACTCTTGGGATTAAGTGATTCTTTTGCCTCAGTCTCCCAAGTAGCTGGGACTACAGGCGTCCACCACAACGTCCAGCTATTTTTGCAGTTGTCATTGCTGTTTAGCTGGCCCGGGCTGGGTTCGAACCTGCTAGCCTCGGTGTATGTGAAAGGCGCTATAATCACTGTGCTACGGGCGCTAAACCTCCTGTTACTTTCTTGTTCAGATCCCTCCCATGCTGGTGTGTCCTTTCTTAGACTAGATGGTAAAGATGCTGGCTTCTGTTTCTCTCTCTCTCCCTCCCTCCTCTCTCTGCAGACACCTGCGTGAAGGCACATGCCTCTCTGTGGTGACACCACTGAGGCTTTCTGTCCCTGCCCAGTCAAGCCCCCGGTGACTACAGCACTGGCCCACAGCTGGACTAAAACCACATGAGAGACGCTGAGCCAGAAGCATCCAGCTAAACACCCTCAGAAAGTGGGGGACAATAAATGCTGTCATTTCAATCTGCTGTACTTGGGGAGGTAGTGAGTTCTGCAGCAAGAGATAAACAAATACTCACTCACCTGAGTTTCTTCTCTGACGGAGGATGGCTGACACCTCTATCGTCTAGAGGAAATCATTCTCCCTTTGTCAAATATCAAAATACAGTAAGACTAAAAACAGACGATCTATTTGCCGGTGAGCACTTTTGTGGGTCCCCTTGTGATCCCCAGGAACACATGTGCCCCACAGTTAGTAGAATTCCTTTACGTATTCAGTCAACTAACATTTCCTGGGCTCGCACTATGGGCAAGGCAGTGCCCGCTGGATGGGATTTAGAGATGAATAAACCCATCTGCTCTTGTTTTAAGGAGGCCACATTACATATGTGAGCGTAGTGTAGGATAGAAAGTTCCAGAAGAACTGGGGAATTTAGAAAAGATCAGATGAGGTATCTCTGTCTCCGGGTTGCGTATTGAAACCCAATTGAGGAGAGAAAACTTATCAATCGGAAAAAATACAGAGATGACGTTCTCAGCACCTAGTTGGAACTTGGTATCTTCAACCCTCGACATATGGCTGTGAATAAATACTAAACAGCGTGGAATCTATGGAAGTATAAAACAGCTGTCACGGTCTTGGTTTTTTCTTTTATGTTCCCTAGATTTTAACGACTTCCTGGAGAACCCCCTCCCCAAACAAAACAAAATAACAATCAAACCCCTCTATTACCTTCCCTGGGAGAAGTTCCAGCTCATTTTCCTAGCTCCCTGCCCTGCATGGAGAAAACTAATCCAAAATTTCTCAAATCTGCAAGGCCCCGTGGAGGGTTTCCCAGATTGGCTAATACCACCCTATTGTCCAGCGGAAAGAAAGGGCTCATCGCATGTAAAATACACCAGAACCTCACTATAATACTGTCCTAAAAATACATGCAAACGTTCTTTTTTTTTTGCAAGGGCTTTTAAGTCTTTGTTGAATACGGTAATGCTACAGAAGAAGTGTTATGTGGTTTTTCTCCCTCCGTTTATATTCTTGGTTTGGGCTTATAGTAGGTGGACTTTTGACCGTGGTGGGCAGTCTTTATATCCATGGTAGACTAGATGACTTACAGAAGTGTTTTATTTTCTGTTTGTTTTTACAGAGTATATCTGGCACATACCTTGCGGTTATTTTTGATGTGATTATTTTTAATTAAGCAATAATTGAAAATCTGTACTCTCAATTATTACCTTTATACACCAGCACTTAAAAAAACTTCTTGTAATAGAGAAATGTTTCTTTCTACTCATATTTCTATCAATAAAATGGGAAAATAGCAAAATAGATTAAAAGAGGTGTGTATTTCAAGAAGAACAGGAATTGGAAGACGTTCATTCCTGACCTGCTTTGCTTGTTACCATCGCTTATCTGGTCCCTGTAGGCAGGGATGACTGTGACCCCAGCGACAGACCCCCCACAATTCTCAGGACTCCCAAGAAACCCTTAACGTAATGCTTGGCCCTCCCCACAGCATATAAATTCCCTCATAAAAAGCAGTCATGGGTAATGTAGCCAAAGTGACTGGACGCAGGAGGAGAGAAGAACCTGGGAGAGGCATCCCCCCTGGATGTCACCCTGGTTTGCTCACTTGCTATGTGACTCTTCCCTGCCACTCACTCCACGGGGCCTGTCACTCAAGCTCCTGCTTCAGTCACTCGCGGCACCTGCAGGGCCTTGAGGAAGAGGCATAAATCCAAACCCCGGAGGTCCATGGTGACTGAGCCCTAGAACTGTGTGTCCTTTGCCTGTCCTTGCAACCTACACTGTGTGCCCTAGGCCTGTCCTTGTAACCTAGATCCGCCCTGCTTTGATTAATGAATTCTCTTGGGTAAAAGCAAAACCGCTCCCCCTTTTTCCCTTTAAAAAATAGAATTAACTCTTTTTCCCTTTAAAAAATAGAATGAACTCTAGATGGGTAATGAGATGCCTGCGTTTATCAAAAACTTTAGATAGAGGAGAGAATGGGAGCTCAGAGATTGCCTTCCTAGGCTGCCCAGCGGCGCCCGGTAGTAGGCACATGCTACTTCCTACACGTATTAGAAATGGACCTACCTGGTTTTATTTATCAAATAAAATCTTTCCTACACATCAACAAATGTAATTAAATATAAACATGGAAGAAAAGGGGGACAATAACAACTGTTCGTGTGTTCCACAACTTCTCTTATCCTGTGCGGTAGGAATTACTTGTCCTGTCTTAGGCAACGGGAGACCCCAGTTGTTCAGTCCTACAGGGGTCGAGTGAAAAATAAATAAGTTGTTCAGTCCCACGGGGGTCGAGTGAAAAATTCAACGCCAGTGCTATCTTCTCAAGAGAAGCGATCAGAATTCTGATGCGTGCATCCACACCACTTCCCTGCCCCTAGACTATTTCATCTGCCTGTTGTCTACATCACCACCTGTTTGTCTTTCAAGACTCAAATCAGCTCCTCCCCCTTTTCCTGTAACATCAGCCCCCTCTGATGTGTCCTTCCTACAACCACGGGGCATTTCAAGACATGCTCAGTCTATGAATGTCTGTTCTGTACAGTGTAGCACTTCATTATATTGGTAGAAAATGTTGTGTTATATAGAACTGCCTTATTTTTTAAATCGTATTTTGTGGGATATTGTGTCTCCTCGGCTTCTCATGTGTAGGGACGGTGCCCCCACTTTGCTGTACATTCACATAGGTGCAAGTGCAGGTGTACGTGGATGTACATGTGGGGTGTAGGTGGGTGTCTGTGTGGGCTTCCCAGCCAACGTCCTCCTTCCTGAAGCACCCTAGTTTCCCTTTGGGGAGTTACTAACTCCCAGTTGTGCACAGTCTTGGAGAGAAGGCTAATCGTAGATAAAGCCCTTGCATAGGGGAAATAGAGCAGAATGGGCAGACTTGAGCACGTGACCGCAGCTTGGCCAAGTGGATGAATATCCAGCCCCTGATCACTTATGGCCATGGCCACATGCCCACCAGGCTTTCCTACCATGAGTCCAAGGTTAGGCTTCCTGCATCTGACTTCACTGTGACCTTGGCCGTTACTCGGGTCTAGACTTTTTCTCTTGTGTGAGGATTAGTTCTTTTGAGTCCACTTACATAGGCCATGGCGTTCCTAGACAGCTGGTAGAACATCGCTCTGGGTGTGTCTGTCAGGGTGTTTCGGATGAGGTTACCATCGGAACGGGCAGCCTGAGCAGAGCAGGTGCCCTTCACCGCTGCCAGTGGGGCCTCACCCGACCTGCTGAGAGCCTGATCAGAGCGAAAAGTCTGACAAGGGACAACGCACAACTCACTCTCTCTGCCTGGTTGTTGCTGAGCTGGGACATCACACTTTCCTGCTCTTGGGCTTGGATTTGAACCGAACGTTACACCACTGGCTCTCCTGGCTCTCAGGTCTTTGGCTTGGGCTGGAACTGCACCATCGCTCCTGTGGGCCTTCAGATTGCAATCCCAAATCTTGGGAATTCTCAGGCTCCCTAAGCACAAGCTGACACGAGCAATTCCTTATAATCTCTCTCTCCTTCTCTCACTCTTTCTCTTCCCCCCTTCCCTATCTCTTCCTCCTGCTGATCTGTTTCTTTTCTATTCTGGAGAATCTGGACTTGTTCTATTTCTCTGGAGAATCTGGTCTAATAAATCCGCTTCCTACCAGTGCTACGGTCCTGAGGTCTCCCTAATGCTTCCTTTTTGCCTTAAATTTGTTTCATTTGTTTGGAACCATAGTCTCGGGGAGAGATAAACCCCAGAGCTATGCACACACAAGCAGACTCTGCATAATTCTTGCTGATGGCCTTTTTGAGGTACCAATACCATTTCCACCCGGCATGTATGCTGGATAAAGGGCATAGGCTTTCAGAGCTGAGACCTCTACGAGGGCTGAGATTATGTTTTGGACAATACTGTGGGTGCTTAGCAGACAAGCCCCCACTTCTCAATGTCTTCTTTGCAAATCCAAAAGGCCTACCCTGCCTTCCCAGCACTCAAGGCCTGGGGTTGGCACAACATGGCAAAGTGGTGGTTGAAATCCTTTTTCCTCCTCCCCACCATCATGACAATGGCACTACCATATGGCTGTGCTCTTTTAACTCAGGTGCTCTGGGCTGGTTTATCATGAACCACATCCTAGTCCTCAAATCTATCAGAAGCTGGGAAAGCAAAAATTAAGTGGGAAGCAAGAGCGATGAAGACTGGCCGGGTGTGGGTGGATGACAGGCCGAGGGAGGCTGCGGGCAGAGGAACGGTGTTCTCTCCCACACCCAACCCAAAGCATGCTGGGGCTCGGATTTGCATGAGGAAACTTGACCACAAAGAGCAATTCAGAGCACCAAGCTGGAACCAAGCACAGAGCGATAAACTTTTCCCGAGAGAGGCCATTAAGAGTTAAACTGGGTAAAATTCTTTTCAGCATGATTTCACGCGAAACTGGGAATGGATCCCATCATTTTTCTCCAACTGAGAGTCAGAAGGGGCTCATTAAACTCACAAATTTGTCCAAGTGCCTTTGAAAAAACAGAGATGAGGTCAGGGAGGGTTTGTCTCTTGGTAGCAGCCTAAACACAGCAGACAGGATGGTTGCCGATCTTGCAAACATTTCTTGTTTCTAGGTAGTTTGGCTGAAGACCATACAATTCCAAGTTCAGCCCTTATCCCAAGTGAAATTCTCTAAATAACCTGCAAGTGAATTCTGGTTTTGCTAATTCTTTATCTTTAGGGAAACATATATTCCAAGGTGTTAAAAGCTTTATCCAACTTTATCTCCTGTGAAAAAGTTCCCATTTACATGGAACATCGCTATGCATAGATTTTTATTTGGATACTATCCCTAATCCTGCAGCCCAGGGACTTCAATTCCTATGCAAATTAAGAACCTTTGAATTTGAGGCCAGCACAAGAACCTTCTCCAAATTTTTGAGGGTAAAGGCGAAAGATTCTGGTTCTATAAAAATTCTCAGCCTCTAAGAAAATGTGCAAGTATCTAAAGCAAAGAGTAAGGCAGGTGGGTCCAGGGCTGCCAGTAGCCATTTAGATAACTTTCAGGGTAACTTGATAATGAGGACAATGGCTAGAGCCCCCTCAAAAGAAATCAGAGACAAGAATGGGAAAAACTACATCCTCCTGGTATGGTTTGAGATCTTGAAATCAGATAATGCTGAAGCCATTCCCTCTTGGACTTTCCAGTTCTGGAAGCAAATCAATGCCCTTCAGTTTAAACCCATTCAAGTTGGATTTCTGCCACTTATAACCCACATAGTCATCAGCATTGCAGTGGGCCTTGCGTTAGGTCAGGAGGTCAGGGGCCTCCAACTCAGACCAAATTCCACCACCGAGACCCACCTCAGGCAAGTCTTTTCTCTGGGTCTCCATCAGTACAATGAGGGGGTTGGGTAAGAGACTCATTTGGCACTCTAGTTCTAAGTTCTGTGACAAGTGGCAGAAGCGTGGCCTTGTCCATAAGTCACCTGTAAACGTCACGGGTGGTGAGAAGCAAAAAGTGTGCTTGCAGGGGCAGGGCAGGAGAGATGAGGGTCATCTGGCGTCCTTAGTGCCTTTATCCTGCCCTGTGTTGGGCCCCTTGGCCTCTGTTGGAGGCTGTCCTATTCAGGGCCACTTCTGTGCCAAAGATCTTACTTCCTTTCTGGAGATGGTGTCAAGTTCAGAGCTGTTGGGCACCCCGAGCAAAGACGCAGTGCAGAATGGGTGTTTAGTAGGCCTACCAAGCCAGCGGCATCAAGATTCCTTCCCTTGAGTTCTCTTTTTAAAGGGAAGACTCCAGAAACACACTGAGAGGACCAGGTGCACTCTGCAGATTCATCTCAGTGACAAGGGACATACTCCAGGTCTCTCCTGTCAGCGCAGCCACAGAAATGTCAGAACCTATCCTGCCGATTACTCCTATAAGGCGGGAGTAATCCCTGCCTTGGTTCCCCTCTTGGTTTCTGCCTTCGCCTCATTCCACATCCGTGGGTCCATCCGGTGGGGGCCTTACACCTGGGGTTGGGATTGCAAAGATCAGAATGTACGTCCCTACTCTGCCTCTTACCAAGGTGCGACCTTGAACTAGTGCCCTATACCTCTGGATTTCACTTCCTTCCTCTGCAAGATGGCGTGTCCCATGAGGATCGAAGGGGTCAATGCCCCAAGTGTCCCAGGTTATGACCTGGTAATAACCACAGTCAGCCCTACTGAGAGCTGCTGAGAATGATCTAATCACGTTCTGTTCTGTAAACAGCTTCTGGGCGGGGCTCCTGCTCACGTGCCAGATCCTCTGGGCTCTCCTGTTATCCTGCTGCACTGGTCCTGCCCTTTGTCTGGGTCCTGCCCCTTGTCTGGTTCCTGCCCCTGTTCTGGGTCTTAGAACCCCTGTTCTGGATCATACAGTGATGACAGAAAGGGGTTCAATCTCTCCTCATGTACTGTCTAGCTGGACAACCTCAGGCAAGTTATTTAACTTCTTTTAACTTTTTTTTTCCAGCTGCAAAATGCCAACCCAACTCACGCTTTGCTGGTGTTGTGAGATTTCAATTCGACAAAGCGTCTAGAATGCCGGAGACAGTGCCTGCGCCCAGAATGACAGATCCCCTCCGTGGCTGAGGAGGTGAGAGAAATTCCCAAGCCAGAATCTGGGGTTTACAATGACTAACCATAACCAGTAAATATGACGGGTTAAAAATTAAAAGTGAGGAAAAATAGGGAACAAAGTAAAAGGAAGCAGAGTATGAACATTCCACAGGTGCTGAAAGAAAAAGTTCTAAATACCTAAAAATTGCTAGAATGTGCTGGGAACACAGTGTCCCAAGGGAGAACTGGAAGAATGATTGGTCTCTTGGCAACCCAGAGGCTCTGGCTCTAGAAACATCAAGAAGTGATTCCGTTCAGGAATCCGTGGTCCTTCCCAAGAGGCAGGGGCCCTATACACAAGCAATATCGTAGAACAGGTAGGTGTATCCACGACTGTGACCTTGGCAAAGAACTCACATGGGGACGTGGAGGAGCTGGCCCTAGACCAAACCACCTGTAAGTGGAGAGTTAAAACCCTGTAGCCCAAACTTAAGAGGGAAAAAGGAATTAGGAGGTTTTGAATGTATTGGGTGGGGAAGAAAGGTCCCACAAGAAGACAGGTGACTGAGACCCCCTGCCCCATGGCTAGCACACACCAGAGCCTCGGTATAGATTCCTCCCAGCCAAGTCAGAGTTCATATAGCCTGGAGGCTCCAGATGACAGGTGCCAACCAACTATGTACCTGGGGAGGCTAAAACCAAGATGTTTTCCACTTACCCTCCTTATCTCAGATGCCACTAAGTCCCCACTTCCATCTCTGACAATGGTGTCATTCTGCGCCCAGAATGACAGATCCCCTCCGTAGCTGAGGAGGTGAGAGAAATTCCCCAGCCAGAATCTGGGGTTTACAATGACTAAACCCTGCTTGGCTATGTGCTGGGCTCTGGGAACACTACTCGGCTTGGAATAAGGTACCTAGGCTAGGACGACTAGATTGTTTGTAAATTCTTGTGTGTGTGGCCGATGCTGTCAGGTACCACTTATATCAGTGCTCACTGTTCTTGTATAAGGCAAGGGTAAACTCTTCTCAAAAAGTGGGGCATAGAAGTAGGGCTTTAACTTTTTTCTTAATTTTAACTTATAAAAGAGAAACAGATCCAACTTTTAGACTTGAATTTCTCTTTCCCTCCAGAAATTATAGAACAGGAAAAGGAGCATATTGAAACTTTGAGCATCTCCAGTTGGCACCGTGTTATTGGGTTATCTTTATACAATCATTTGATTCCATGGCCTGACCTCGGGAGACCTACACTGAACACCAATTGGCTGGCCATAGTTTGAGATGGGAAATAGAATAGACAGTGGGTTTTCACCCCAGGGCTCAGTAGGGCCTTGGAGTTAATGTCATCAGTGGGCCACTTTTACTGTCTAAGAAACTTCTGGGAGCGAATGTTGAACTTCCCACCAGCATTACTGGAGAGATTACCACGTTGGCGGCAGCTGGTTCTGAAGGAGTGTTGTCATGGCTATTTTGACTGTTCCAATAGGGCTTATTTTTATATTTGCAGCGATCCCACAGACCTGGTTGACCATGAACTTAATATTGAAACCCAATAGATTAAGAGGGACGTAAACTGGTGAATTCCATTTTTTTTTCCTGGCCACTGCAGAGGTAAACTATTAATTTCTTGGTTTTCTTCTTCCTATTCTTCCTACTCATGCAGGGGAAAGCAACTCAGCACCAGGGCCTCAGTCTCTTCCTTCTGGGGTTCTTCTCATGAACTTGATGCTTTCTAGAGAACTCTCTCTCACTCTGGAGCTACAGAGGTTGCCTCCAGCCACGGGGCGGAGGTTGAGGGGGGCTTCCTTGCCTGTTCTGCCTGTGAATAAATTTAATTCTAGAGCTGAGAATTAAGAGGGTCATTGTGGCTGCTTCCCTAGTCCTCCTGCCTCCAACTTCTTATCAGTACCAAAGGGTATGCTTTGATTCTCCAGATGTTAGTAATTGATCCATCTCCATGCCGACTTTTCCTTTGGCTTTGAACTTGGAGAGGGATTTCAGGGGCAAGCAAGTAACACTCCCCAAAAACCTCAAACACAGACACTGAGGTTAGAAGTCAGGGGTCAGAGTGGAAATTGGATCCCATCTCTCAGGCTCCTATGGGGACTGTCAAGAGGGCAAAGCTACCAAAAGATGAAGCTGAGAATGAAAACACCAGCGCAGACGCTGAAAGAATTATTTTAATGTCCTAACCAAAAGCTTTGCTACCTTCTAATATTTTCAGATTAGGGAAAATTCTCTAATTCCTTCCCCTGACAATAACCTGAAAAGAGTGTTAAAAAATTCTCAAAGCTAGTTTTCCATTTATTTTAATTAAAAATCATGAATTTAGTTTATTTTGGCAGTGGGATAGGAGAAGGACTGTTGACCCCAAAGAAACCATCAGGTAACGATCATTGCTCTGATGGATATTGTTATCGTTTTCCTTAAGGGCAGTACGCGTAGCTTATAAAGGTTGCCAGTGGGAGCCTTTGCACTTCACATTTTGAGAATGACTCTGTGTCTGAACCCCATACTCTGAAGTCTGTCCAGAAACTCTGCTATTATATTTGAATCTAGGTAGATTCAAAAAGAAAAATATACGTATGTATTCTGCAGTCAGTAACAGAGTCCATTCCTTCAGTTTCATAACTTCCAATTGACCTGTCTCTAAATTGCGCAAGAGTTTATGATTTCTCAAGTGGGGGCTTATGCTTAAGATTTAAAGTTTATTTAAACTCAAAAGACAGTTGAAGCCCTGAGAACTCTTACATTCAAAAAAGGAAAACAACCTTGCTGTACCATTAGCCAGAAAAACACGCCATCTTGGCAGTAGGAAGGGCGCAGAATAAGAATTCTAAGATAATTAGAATTCCGAGGAAGGCAGCAACACGCATAGGTCACATGAATAAACAATGCACCTTTAATGCTCCACATCCCTGGGGGAGGCTCTGGAGGAAGGAGTCGCTGGGGATTAGCTTGTGGAATGGAGGAAGCATGCTTTCCTTCATTAATGACATCTTGCCTTATCTCCCATCCCAGTTAATACCATAATTGCACCCCACCAGCGCCCTGGAGAGTGGGCAGAAAGGCCACGGGCTGCCAATCCAATGGCAATTCTTCCTTGCTCTCTTAAAGGACCGCAGGCCTCCTGTGAGAATGATTTCCATTTGCATGTGGGATAGGCCGCTCTTGATTTATTTCATGACTAGAGCAAAGCGCCTCCGTCCCTCTCTGGCTGTGTCTTGTGTATTATCTCCCAAGAGCCCCCTGGCCCACGGAAGTCGCCTGCTGGCTGGGACTTAATTAGACAGCCTTTGCAGAGCCGGTGGTCCCTCTGGCAGCCAGCCACCTTATCTCACAGTGCAGAAATCCCTCGGGGAGCTGTTTCCGCAGAGCACTGGGGCCCATTCTGGAGGGGCTTTGAGATTTATTTTTGATTTGCACAGCAAAATAATACAAAATAAAACCTTTCTTTTAATATATCACTTGGGAAGCCCAGATCACCTTTGGGAGAGCCAAAACATTTCTAGGTTGCAAAGAATCTTAAAGGTTATATCATTTCCAGGGGGGTGAATTAGGGTAGAAAGAGATGTGGGGATGGGAGAGAAACTTGGCCGACTGGCCAATCTTGGTCACCTGGATAGCTCAATGAGACTGGCTAATGGTACATACCCCCACCCCCAAAAAAACTGGTAAGAAGAAAATAAAGAAGACATTCTTGAAGAGGGATTCTACACAGGTCCCATGTGACCCAGATAACAGGGGCAGCTCACCTCGACGGTGCTATAGTGCCGAACTGCCACAAGGTGGCAATGAACAAGACCGCTTACTTCTGCTTTTATAGGAAGTGTGTTTGGTGCTCAATTTTAGGTACTTAGGAAATTAGTTCGATGTGGATTTTTGTGGTGTCCTAACAAGAGAGTTTGAATCCCCAAATGCAAATATCAGAAAGAGTCATCTTTCCTCTTCAACACAAAAGGCCTGGCTCAGCTCTGAGTGTCTGTGGCTGGATTGTGAAGCTTATGGAGTCTCTGGTGCTTCTAGCCTTTTCCACATGCAGCTACACCCCACTAAGCCTGACCCAGCAGGTTCTGCTTATAAGCCCCCAAACCCACTAGTTGTGAAGGTTTAGCGGCAGTATCTTAAGACTGTGAGGAGCTTCAGAGGGTCCTTTGTAAGGGTCTCCTATAGCAGCAAAACTCTGGGCTTAATGAACTACTTAGGAGAGACCCTGTTCCTGCAACTAAAACATTCTTGCTGGTTTCTCTGGGCCCTGAAGCTTTACAACATGGTAGATGGATAGTGATTTGTGACCAATTAGCTTATCAGGCGTTTGGTCAACCCAACTGAAACGGTCAAAATCTAAGTAGTCACCGCAGCAACAATCAAAATAATGTCTTATCTTGTCTCTGTGCAATACCTTGTAGTTTTCAAGCGGCTTTCTCAATCAGTATCTCAGTGGCTTGATGAGGTGGGCAGGGGCAGGTATTGTCAGAGTCTTAGCTGGTTCATAAAGTACCTCTGAATGAGTTAGAAAAATATCCCTTTCTCTAGAGGAGAGGAAAAAAAGCCTGGCTCAGATGAACTTCAGATCCCACTGGCCCCTCAGCTGGGTCTCCTTATGCAGTGCGCAACCTGCCCCACCTTACATGGCAGCCCCGGGTATTCTCTCCATTTTTAGGTAAAGAAAGACCCAACGGTTAATTGACTTGTTCCAGGTCACTTGTAGATCTTGTGGCTCCTGGTCCAATGTTCCCTTTACCACATGCATTTATGTTCCCAGCTCACCTTCTAGTTTTATATCAACACATATTTCTGTTTTTGTTAAAATATATATATTATACTTAAAATGTGCATGCAACTTTCCTCTCCCATTCTCATACGAAATGTCCTTCTTACTGAGTCAAACATATGACCCTACCTTATGAGATTTTGACTCATAATTTTTAATCCTTTGGGACTTTTAAGGGTTGTGACTGCCAACAATTAATTTCTGTTAAAATCCAAACATATCTGCACGAGAATGCTATAAATCTCTGCTTTCCAAACTATATCACCCCTTAGGACACGAATACTCTTAGACTTGAGGGGCATTGGAATCACCTGAAGGACAGGTTCAAACACAGACTGCTGGGCCCCACTGCCAGTTTCTGGGTCAGTAGGCCCAGGGTGGGGCCTGAGAATTTGCATTTCTTACACGTTCTCCAGTGCTGTTCCTGCTGCTTCTTCCAGGGCCACAGTTGGGAGATATGATCCCAGAAGACGCTAATAGAGGTTCTATATGACTTTTTAAATGTGTTTTTTAAAAAGCATATTTTATTAGTATTCTCTTAGGAGTTAATTGAGAAAGTAGACTTGGAAAAGCTTATCACAGCAGTAAGAAACTGACATTGCCTTCCGGCATCATTGATTAATTAATTTCTCCTCCAGTCATGTAAACACACACCAAATGCTAAAAATGTTCCAGGGGCTGATAGAGTCCCGGCGGGTGCAGAGGCTGGGCCTCGTCCTCCAGAAACTCCCCACCCAGGGGCACTGATAAGCAGACAGACCCTTACAGCGCAGGGGGCTTCCTCTGCCTGAGTTAGGTGGGTGTCAGTTGTGTGGGGACTGCAGGCAGTGGTGTTTCTGCGAGCACACAGCAGGCAAGGAAGAAGGTGGACATTGGCTCTTAGAACCTCCCTACAGGCTTGGCGCCTGTGGCTCAACAGGCTAAGGCACCAGCCATGTACACCTGAGCTGGCGGGTTCGAATCCAGCCAGGGCCCGCCAAACAACAATGACGACTGCAACCAAAAAAAAAAGAACCTCCCTACAATGCAGCCCTGAACCCCTGACTGAGCAGCATAGGTGCCTTGGGAGCTCACAGCATGTGAGCAGTGCCCAGGGCTGGCTGCCCGGATGAACGGCCCCCATACACATAAGAGCCCACACTTGGTTTCATCCTCTGCTGGTGCTGTTGTGAAATTCCTAATAATCTTTGAACAAGGGGCCCTACATTTTGATTTTGCAATAGGAAAATGCAAATGATGTCACCCTTTCTGGTGACGACTTAGTCATCCCCAGCATTTTTGGAGCACCCGCAAAGTGCCATGTGCTGAATTAGGCATTAGAAGTTCACGTCAGGGGGATGGGGTTCTCCCTGCGGAGACAGTGACTCAATGCCGAAGACAGACACAGGAATAGGAATTGACAATCTGATGGGTGAAGTTCTAGGAGAGAGCAGAACATGCCCCATCCTTCATCTCCGCAGGAGAGAATTTATTTCTGCACGCCGTCTGGGGCTGTCAGTACAGAGCTCTGCGTCTCCTATCACAACCCACAGAGGACTCAAGTCCTCGCCCAGGTAATTTATGGAGAGGGAGCTGGGGAGTCTCTATCCCAAAGAACATCACACTCGTGCCAAGTTCAGGTGTTGTCAAGGTCATGGTCATTAATGTGCATTTTTCCCAGAGTCTCTCCAATAAGCCTGGTGGTCCTGATACAGTAATATTTTTAAGTGAAATTGCAACTTTCTTCTCTAAGCCTTGACCGGTACTGAATCACCTTATTCCTTTAAATATAGCTACAAATATCTAATAGGCTGACTCGAACCAGAGCTAAAATCTAGATAATTTCAAGCAAGGAGTGGTCTGCTTATTCTTCCAGCCAGGGTTTTATTGAGTGGTCCATGGAAAACCTATAGGAGAGTCTCGTGGGATGCTTGTTAAAATGCATGTTCCCAGGCTCCGTTCAACTCTGGAATCTGCCTTTTTAAAAATTATTATTTGCTTTCCAGATGATTCTTAGACACATGGACATTTGCAAAGGTTCCCAAGAACCTTCACAGGAAGGGGTAGCAGACTGTCAGGGTTTATTCAGTGATAGTCACCAAATGTTCACTGAGCTCTGCTATACTCAGCACTGTGAGAGGCCCCATGTCAGAGTCAGAAAACCCCGCTCCCCCCCCCCCGAAAGGAGGTGAGAGTCTGTAACAGGACCGAGGAAGTGGAACAGGGCTCTCAGACAGCAGGAGTGCCTCCGGCCTGGCATCTTGGAGCTCAGGGAACTCCTCCCCAACCAAGGCTTAGAAGGATCCAAGGAGTGGCAGAAAAGAAGAGGCTCCAGGACCCCCACTTCCTCCAGAATTGCTCAACTTACACCTGTTATCAGGGTGCTTTTGCATAAGCTCTCACTTGAAAAATGTGCTTTGCAGTTAAAAAAGAAATCTCTTGGGCACTTAATGCTCTAAGTAAGAGGTCAGGGAAGAAGGAGATTGGAATGAGCTTCAGTGCTGAAAGAAGAACAGAACTTAGACCCAGGTCTTGCCTGATTTGGGCTCTGTCCGCAGTGGTCATCCTCCTCTCATGCCACACTCGACCTTGCTCATGCCACATGGGCTTTGGTTGTTCAAGGGTCCCAGAGCCTTGCCCTCCTCCCTGCAGGGCCCAAGCCACCTGCTGTTTCCCTTTCATTTCCTTTTCCAGGTAGACTCTGCCTGGTTTCTTTTGGACGGCTCCTCTCCCTTCTGACGGGCCTTTGCTGTCTCATCATCTAGACCCGTCATCATGCCACCTTGTTTTTGTCCATCCCAGGGATTATTTCTTCCTAGCACTCACCAACTTGATTTTCCTGCTATCTGCCCATTCCATAACTACTTTCCCAAAGCAACTGTCAGCTACCTGAGGGCAGAGATTCTTGTTTACCCGAGCACCTCATGCCATGCCTGGCAAAGGAGCAGGCTGTCTTGGATTCCTTAATGGGTGAATGAATGAATGAACATGAGTTGGACAGGCAGCAGATGGCATTCCAGGAGCAGAGTCAAGGTCATCAGTGGCACCAACGTGGGAGGGACTAGGACACAGTGAGGGGTGAGCTGGGCTTTACTTATGTTGTTCTTCCAACAACATTCACAGAGCATTTTCTCTGTGTCTGCACCCTGCAAAGTCCTGGGGAAACTGTGGTGAGCTGGGTGGACGCAGATGTCACCTTGGTGAAGCTGGTGTTCTAGTGAGATTTAAATAATAGCTCTAATGAATAAGGAAATTGTATAATGAACTAGAACGGTGAGAAGCACTGTTGACAAAGAAAATGCATAACCAGGACAGTCAAAGTGAGAGCAGGTGGGAGCGGGGGGTGGAGTGAGGTTGGGATGGATCCAACAAATAAGAACCAAAGGAGACACTAACCATGCAATGTCCAGGAAGGGCCCTCCAAGCAGGAGGACCAGACGACAGGAAGAGCCTAGGGCCCGTGTTCTTAAGGAAACACAGGGAGAGATCAGCGTGGCTGATGTGGTGTGAGGCTGGGAGGTGGAGGAGGTGGGAAAAGGTTAACGAGTTAAGGAGACATCAACTCATGCTGGGCTTTGCAGGCTTATGCATGCTGTCTGATGTGGCAGCCACTAGTCCCATGTGACTGTTTAAATTCATATTAATTAAAATGAGATAACATTTTCAATGTAGTCCCTCAGTTGCACATGCCACAGTTCAAATGCTTCATAGACACACTTGTGTCCTACCATATTGGATAACACAGATCTCGAACGTTCCCATCATGGCAGATGGTTCTAAGCAGACAGCACAGTTGTAACCCTTAGCTTTTTCTCTGAGTGCAATGAGGGGCTCTGGAGGGTTTGAGCAGAGGAGAGACATTCTGGCTTCTGTGTCGAGCATGGAGTCGAGGTGGGCACACACAGGGAATGTTGTTAGAAATCTGATATGTTCATCAAAACAAGAATGAACGATAGTGGCTCGATCCAGGCAGCTGCTGCAGAGGTGGTGAGAAGAGGTCAGAGTCTCAATGCTTAGAATGTAGAGCAGACAGCGCATTACACTTGGAACGTGGGAACGTAAAAAAAGGGAAGAATCAAGGATGATGTTAAGACCTGCGTAGCTGTGGGCAGAGCAGGTGTTGGGTTTGGAGGGAAATGGGGGAGTTTAGTTTGAGATGTTCTGAGTTTGTGATGTCTGTTGGACATCTAGATGGGGACATCTGAGGAGGTGGTTGGGTGGACAGTCTGGAGCGCAGGAGAAGAGTCTGGACTAGGTATTTACATTTGGAAACTGCCAAAATAGTGATGCAATAAAGCCCCAGGACTGGATGAATTCACCAAAGGAGTGAACATGGAAGAAAATCTGTTAGAAGAGGCAGAAGGCTTCGTGGCACTAAGGGCTTACAAGGGGGAGCAGCAGGTGCTGGGGGAAAGTCCCGTGAAGAAACTCCTGCTTTGTCCCACCAGCTGTGGGGAACTCTGGGAGGTGTTTAGCAAGCACATCAGGAGCCTTTCCCTGCCTCCTGTTAGAATTTCTTGTTCATTTCACAAAGCTAAGAGAATATTTTGCTCTGATGGAAACCAAAATCCTCCCATGGCTGGCAAAGCCCTCCATGACAGGTCCCTAGAACACTCTCCCTTCTCCAGTCTGGCCTCCTCCTGGCTGGGCTCATGCCCTGCGCTCATGTGCTCGGCCAGCCCCTGGCCACCTCACAGCTCCTCGACATGGCCAGACAACTCCTGCCCCAGGGCCTTTGCCCTGGCTGTTCCCTGTGTCTAAAATGCTCTTCCCCAGACACCTCGTGGCTTAGTCCCTGACCTCCTCAAACCTCCTTTCTGATGACCCCACATTCCCTGCCCCCTTACTCTGTGTCATCTTTCCCTGTAAACTACATACCTCGTTTATTATTGATTTTCCATTTCTCCTTGCTAGAAAGTCAGCCCCATGAGGGCAGGAGTTTTTGTTTATTTTGTTTGTTGTTCTTTCTCCAGTATGGAACACAGCACCTGGCACAGGTGCACTCAGTAAGTATCTGTATTGAATAAATCAGTGTAAGAATATGCCTGAGGCCATCAAAAGCATCACAGAGGTGTGAGTGGATCAGAGATGCCGGGGTACAGCATTGCTCTGATTTCTCCCGGCCTCAGAGAAATACAGAGTTTTCAACCTGTCTTGCAGTTTAATTGGGGTAGGGGGAGTGCAAAGGGTAAACCCCCAAAGGAAGACAAAGCTGGGAGGAGAGCTGACTTGCACCCCAATCCTGCCACCACCACCTTTTAGATCAGGGGTTCTCAACCTTCCTAATGCCACAACTATTTAATATATTCCTCACGTTGTGGTGACCCCCAACCATAAAGTTACTTTCGTTGCTACTTCAGAACTGTAATTCTGCTACTGTTACGAATCGTAATGTAAATATCAGATATGCAGGATATATTTGGGTGACCCCTATGATAGGGTCGTTCGACCCCCAAAGGGGTCACGACCCACAGGTTGAGAACTGCTGTTTTAGAGGGTGCAAGAAAACAGGACTATGTCATCCCATTTTTGGAGATGGGAGCCTCTCCTATTCCATTTTCTTTCTTTTTTTTGTTTTTGCTCTCACTTCAAATGCTCCTCTCCAGGACTTCTAAATAGCTAGGGTAGAAAACTCCAGGGGGAAGGTGGCACACTTTGCTTTGAGACCTGGCCCAGCGGCTGGCCACCTGCAAACAGTTTGCAGCCGGGGAGCCCCCTGACTTTGCACGTCTTGACCTGCAGGCTGCAGTGATGAGGGCTCCCTCTTCAAGGGTAACAGATGTCGGGGGTGGGGGGTGGGGAAGAAGGCGAAGGAGAGGGAGACTCTTAGACAATGCTTCCACCTTTTCTCTCTTTTAAAAAATTATAGCACATTGATCTCGTTGGAAAAATCAGACAATTATTTTTACAATGCATCATTTCTGACTGCCAGGGGCGAGGTGAGGAAGAGCTAGAACAAAGACACGGGACTCCCCCGCTAATTCTCTTTGTCCAGCATAAAGCATCATTTCTCATGATGGTTGAGAATTTCTCACCTGCCTCAGCGAGGACTTTAAAGGGAAGCAGGAGCCCTTCAACATGGGTGTCTCACTGGCTTTGTTCTCAAAATGAACAAATCGCTACAAGTATGCTCAAGTCTTGGGAGTTAAGGAGGAAGGGTGGGCAGGCAGTGGGTAGCCTTGGCTGTGGCCACCGGGGTCCCAGCGCGAGGCAGGGTGCCTTTTGTGATGAAGGGGCAGCTCTCAGATCACACGTTGGTGTGGTTTTATCCAGGAGAGACACGAGGCTCTCTGACTCACTGCATTTTCATGCAGGATCTAACCGGGTCACTTGGACAGAGCATTGGGGTTGCAGAAGGAGCTTCACAGAGGAGAGTGACACATACTTTTCATCAAATGCCTCCAGAGGGCAAAAGGTCTCTACGCAGGGTGGCTGGTGAAAGATGCCCAAGTGTCAGGCAGGGAAACAGGACCGGAAAATAATGACTGTAACAAACTAAACTTGGCTGAGGTGTACCTACGGGGCAACTTTGGTTGAAGAGCAGATTCTAGAATCAGACCTGAGTTACATCCTCTTTCCTCCGACTGTCCCACCTCAGGCAAAGGGCTTCATGTCTACAGGTTTGTTTTTTTTTTATTATTATTATCTTTATCATTAAATCATAGCTGTGTACAAAAGTGTAATCAAGGGGTACAATGTGCTGGCTTCATATACAATCTGAACTATTTTCATCAACCTGATGAACATAGCCCTCCCGGCAATTTCTCGGTTATTATATAAGACATTTGTATTCTGCATTTAGCAAGGTTCTCCTGTACCCTTCTAAGATGCACCGTAGGTGTGGCCCCACCTATTACCCTCCCTCCGCCCCTCCCTCCCCTCACCCCTCCCTACCCTTACCCCTTTCCCTATATGGGTCTCCTCTCTGTAAATAGGAATGATCATGGTACCTACCTCTCGGGATTTTTTAAGATTTAAACAAGGCAATGCGCAGAAGTGCCTGGCAGAAAGGCATCCCTCAATCACTGCCAGCTGCCACTTACCACCACGGTCACCCTCCTCCTCCTGCCCATTTAATGGAATCCCGACTCTACCACTTAGTACCTGGCTGCCTCCAAAAAGGTCACCTAATTCTTTGCACACATATTTCATCTTCCTCATCTGCAAAGTGGAGATCGCAATCGTATTTGACTCAGCAGAGGAGATCATTTGTATAAGTACACGGTTCAGCGGCTGCTCATAGGAACGCTCCACGCAGAGTCGCCAGCATCACGGGGCCCTGCCACTGTTCCTATTTGGCCTCCACGCTGCCCCTCCCCAGTGCAGAGGGAGCGGGTATTTGGTCTCCTCCCTGCACCTGCCATGGGCTGGAGGTGGCTCCTCAAAGTGGCGGCTCCCTCTCACTCCTCACTGCCCTGTGGGGCCTTCTCCCTCCCAGATGCTGCCGCAGTCTCACACCACCCTCCTGAGGAGATCTCTATTCTCTCCATCTGCTCATCACTGAAAGTCTGGTTTTCTAGAACTCTGCTGAAAGATCATAAAACTATAGGACACTATCTCTCCTTGAATTGTGATGAGAAAAAAAAAAAACAAAGAATCAATAGGGACCCAAATATTTAGATATTCCTGAATTAATCCTGGCCCACTTCAATGGGTCAGGAAATGAGCGTGTGTGTGTCTAAAACTTAAAAGCTTTTCAGAATTTAGAAGAGGTCCTTTATGAAATTCAGTTTGAGCTCAAGATAATGAATTGCTTGTATAAAATGTATAAAATTCTTGTTTGATCTGATCAAATATATCTATTTCTTAATGTCCCTTTTTACCTTTTTAATGTCAGTAAATGGCAAAAACTCTCTAGAAAGAATTGAAGTTTCTGGTTAGAGAGAACATCTGAATTTAGAGGGCGGGCACTGCAGAGCATCTCCAAGTTGCTTTATGTATTCCTATGATTAAGAGAATGGGCCTTTCTGAGCTCATTTATTATATATATATATATTTTTTTAACAAGTGAACAGTTCATTAAGAATTAAACAAAAGTATGATGTGATACAGTACAAGCAAGACACTCAAGATAGGTATAATAGTCCTACTCACACAAAAACTTAAATTTCCCCTCAAGAAAAATCCCAAGACAATAGAGAAAGCAATTTCACTGTTATAAAATAAGATATTTCATGCAAAGTATTAACTCTGCCCCCCC